>JAMKQA010002133.1:0-28854 GCA_024699735.1 Posidonia australis | reverse complement strand
GATTGCATAATAAATTCCAAAGACTTAATTAAAATCGGAAAATCTCTATTCACCCCCCCTCTAGAGAAGCATTAGTATCCTACATCAGCAACTTCTAGCCCTTGCACAAAAGTTGCAAAGCATAGCCTTCTCTTTGGATCCAACTCTAACTACTCCTGTTTATCCTATTCCAGACAACCCCACTCCGCCTACTCAGGCACTTCATGTTGCACTAGTCACACCACCACCGCAGCCATCGCCATAGCTTCTCGCTGTCCCGACAACAGGTGCTGCTACTCTGCCGATAGTATCACTACCATAGCATGCACAACATATTCCTCCATTTGCGAGATGATAGATCTGGAGGAGCACACAGGTGCTATGGATACAGTGTACGTGAGACCCACCTCAGCTGCACAAACAATGTCAGTAGGGACCCCAAATGGACTTCTCACCAAGATGAGCGACCTGGAGAAAACACTACGACAAGTGTAGGGAGGGGACCACCATCCTTATACCTCTCAAGACCTTTTCTATTTCCTAGAGGCCATACTCCCTTCGAACTTCCATATCCAGGAATTTGAGAAGTATAATGGGAAAGGCTGCCCAATATCACACCTTAGGGCATACTGCGGCGATCTCACTCAGTTACAGGCTAACGAGAGACTTCTCATTCGCCTCTTTCAGAAAAGCCTCACAGATCCAACTTTGAAATGGTTCACATTTCTGGATATGGCAATTATAAAGACCTGGAATGATCTCAGCCAGGCTTTTCTGGAACAGTATTCCTTTAATCTCGACATGGTCCCAACGCACGAGGACCTAGTCGCCACAAGGCAGAAGCCCCACGAGTCGTTCGGGGAGTATGTCGGGCGCTGGTGATCCCTCGCTTCACAAGTTCGCGATAGACCTTCTTCGAAGAGTCTATCGAAATAATAATTCGAGGAGCGCAACTAGCCACCAGCGCTCTACTAAGCATCCAGCCTATTTCACCTTTGCATCCCTGATCAAAGCTAGCACCCATGTTGAGAGCTCACTGAATAGTGGAAGCTTTCCTACATTAGTAGCATTCGCAAAGCAGACCATGGCTTCAGGTGGAAGCAGCAACAATAATGGTGGCAACAATGGATCCATCACTGGGTATGCACGAAAGAAGGACTCTGCCAAAAATGCTATGGCATATGTTGGGGCTCCCGTTATGCTAGTCAATGTGGTGAGCTCGCCAGCTCAGAATCAGGTGGTCTACTCTCTTGCACTTAGGGCACCACGCACATCACAAATCACCACTAGTGCTAAGCCAGTCTACCAGCCCGCACCGGCAAAGCAAGGGCGCTACCAAGGATCAAAGCGTCCTTGGTGGAATTTCACTCCTCTAGTTGAGCCACTGAGTGTTGTGTTTCCCAAGGTTGCATCGCACATCTGCTAGACCTAGTTGGATCAGCAATCAAATATGATCCAACTAACTGCTAGACCAAGGCGCACGGCTGCAAGACCTACTATGCAATCCACCCCTTCAACAATCTGTTTGTTAGCCAAACCAAGGCATGACCTAACCCACCAAGCGCCAATACCTATTCCGCTAGTTTCAGTCCTAGTGGAATTGAGGGCCCATGCTCCTGTTGTCATCAACTTGACATAGGATACTCACCGCATGCCTTATAGCTATACCACAGAAATGTGTGCTGAGGTAACGTGGTTAGGATGGGTATACAAGGCCCCAATTCCGGCAAATAAAACCAGCGAACCCACAACTTCACCTTCTCAACCAAAGAACCAGATCCCTAATCATATACCTGAAGAGACAATCCCGAGAACTAACCCCACCACTACTAAGACTGACCCGCTTGTAGCTGACATCAATGCCCAACTAAGAAGGTCAAAGCAGACATCTCCATCTGAGACCTAATCCATACCTTGGTTGAACACCGAGAGGCATTTCTCCGAGTATTCTAGGTCACTCATGTTTCCCCCACAATACAACCATCAACCTTGGAAAGTATGGTAGGGATGATAGCCGTGCCACTGGTCATTTCATTTTCTAGCTTAGAGCTTCCCCTAGCAGGGACTTATCATAATCGACCCCTGTTCATCACGGTGCAATACCAAAACTTCCGCATTCTTCTTACTTTAGTGGATAATGGCACCGGTTTAAATGTCTGCCCCTTGCGAACCGCAAGCCTGGTCGGCTTTAAGTCAGAAGGCATTACTCTAGCCGCGAAAGGAATGACGGCTTTTGATAACACACACCATGATGCTCTAGGAATTTTGATCATTCCCTTAATCATTAATCCTGCTTGTTTTGAGGTCGAGTTGTATGTTGTCGACCTCGAGCTGTCTTTCAATCTTTTGCTTGGTCGCCCTTGGCTCCACAAGCATCAGGTTATCCCATCAACCCTTCACCGAATGATTAAGTTCTGCTGGAGCAACGACATTGTCGTTGTGATGGCGGAAAACCTTGAAAAGGAGAAGGTTGAGGCAATCTCTTCAGTGTTGCTCCATACTGTCCATTTTGACCCTAAGCCTTCGAATGTGCTCTACCGTGTCGACCATTTTGTACCGATCAATTTCATTTTGATTCTCAAGCGTGCCAGCCATTTGGTCGCTTTTGACAACCCTTTTTTGATGGTCGAGAATCTATGTCAGTGGTGGGGGTACGAGAAAGGAGCACCTCTCAGGCAAAATGGCTAAGGAATCGTCGAACCAATTACCACATGGAAAAGGCGAGAGTTTAAAGGACTGGGATACAAGTGGAAACCACAAGACGGATACTTGAAGCGTCGTAAGTTCCAAAAGCTCGTTATTCCACGAGATTTAACTAACTTTGTTAGTGCAGGATTGCTGGATCCCAATCAGAGTTATGTGCTTGCAGAGCTTGAGCAGGATAAACCAGTCAATGGGTCAGAATGGATATGTGTGGAAGATTATTACTCCGAGGAGGAAATTGTGGACTCTAGAGTAGATTCGATATCGTTCATGCCACCAGGGATAGCTATGCTGGCATTGCCACCTCTAGAGTCAGCTGAAGGACTTTCTACAGGACCAACTACAGTCTTGGATTCAGTAGGGGTAGTCTTAATAGTAGCAGCATCAGTACATCAGTCAGCTTTGAAGGGGTTGCAGTCAGGATAGCTGGAGTTATCACTTGAGGTGTTAGAAACTACCAGTGCCTATTATGTGGATTTCGCTTCCCATGAAGATGAGGGGGATGCTGTGGTAGCACAGGTTGATAGCATGCTCAGTGATTTGGAAGTTCTATTTTAGGAGTAGTTGGCGGTACTGGAAGATGACACGCAAAATGAGCACAGGCACAAAAAAGGGAAAGCAATAATGATAGAACACACTACAGAGCAGACAGTAGCATAGGGTCAGTCTGCTATTATGACCTTGGAAGAGAACAGATCACTAAACGCTAGACCAGAGGAGTTTATCTCCTATCAACTGGGAGGTTGGTCTAGGTGGTATTATCGGTGTTGGCCCCACTTGAGCAGTGGGGTCCAAAAAAAAAGATCCTAAGTTAGGGTCAGGAGAGAATGCAGGCGGCAGCACTCACATCAGTTAGTCTGAGGACAGCTGCCCACCTATCACACATGCTGTACAAGAAAATCATGAAAATAAAAACTTTTGTCTACATAAGAAGGCTGTGAAAGAAGTAGAACAGCCGGATACACTTACAAGTTCTGAAATAGTAGAGTCTGAGATCATTAGAGGTGCATACAAGAAGACCAGGGTTACAGTAACCATTCTAAAGCATCGTCAATGGCGGAATGCTGAGAAAGTGTGCACCTTTGAAGACATAGATCCATCATTCCAGCAAGAAGTCCTTCTTGAGCTTATTACATGTGGAGAAGAGGATGATGCAGAAATAGAAGAGGAAAGTCATGATGCACCAGAATTCCAGCCTTATGATGATGATCTAGAAGGCCTGAATCTACACGTACAAGAAGAAACAGAATCTGTAAACATTGGCACTGATGAAGATGTCAAGCAAGCATAGATAAGCACTAGACTCACAGCATAGGCCAGAGCAAAACTTGTTGAGCTTCTCCGAGAATATGTAGCTATCTTCACCTGGAGTTACGATGACTTGGTCGGGCTAGATGTTGAGGTAGTGGTGCACATATTACTGCTTAAACCTGACGTCAAGCCAGTTAAGCAAAAATTGCGTGGATGGCGATTACAGTGGTTGTTAAAATTGAAAGTGGAGATAATGAATCAACACAATGTTAACTTTTTAAAGGTCGTCCTTTACCCAGAATGGTTAGCGAATGTGGTTCTAGTACCTAAGAAAGATGATTGGGTCTGAATGTGTATTGATTACAGGGACTTAAACAAAGCAAACCCAAAGGATGATTTTCCACTCCTACACATTGATGTGTTGGTAGACAATACTGCAGGATACAAAATCTTGTCATTCATGGATGGATTCTTAGGATACAATCAAATCCGAATGGCAGAAGAGGATATGGAGAAAACGTCCTTTATTACCCAATGGGGAGTGTTCTGCTACAGAGTTATGCTATTTGGGCTCAAGAATGTTGGGGCCACATATCAGAGGGCAATGACAGCCGTATTCCACGATCTCATGCACCAAGAAATCGAGGTTTACGTGGATGATATGATCACTAAGTCAAAGGAGCCTGAAGAACACATTGCTTGTTTGAAGAAGCTCTTCAACTACCTACAAAAATATAAGCTGTAGTTGAACCCCAATAAGTGTGTATTTGGTGTGTCATCAGGCAAGCTGCTGGGATACATCATTAGCCAAAGGGGAATCGAGGTAGATCAGAACAAGGATAAAGCCATAATCGAGATGCCTCCTCCTACAACAGAAAAGGAAGTCCGAGGGTTGCTGGGGCAGTTGCAGTATATCAGCCGGTTCATTGCTTTGTTGACACCAATTTATGAACCAATCTTCAAGCTCTTTGGGAAGAACGCGCAAATCCGTTGGAATGAGGAGTGCCAAGAGGCGTTTGACAAAATCAAGAATCTCTTGGTAAGACCACCAGTCTTAGTTCCTTTGACACCAGGGCGTCCTCTGTTGCTCTACTTATCAGTAACACAACATTTAATGGGTGCAGCCTTGGGTCAGCATGATGAAACAGGTCGCAAGGAGAGGGCCATTTATTATCTTAGTAAAAAGTTCAATGATTGCGAAGTTAAGTATACCGCAATCGAGAAAGTTTGCTTGTCCCTCGTCAAGGCTACACAGCGCCTGAGGCACTATATGATGGCATATTCGGTTCTATTACTATGCCGACATGACCCCATGAAATACCTGTTTTAGAAGCCCACACTGGTGGGTAGATGTGTCAAGTGGCAAGTGTTCTTATCTTAGTTTGATATCACTTTTGTCACTCATGATGTTGATGAAGGGATAGATCGTGGTGGATCACTAAGCAGATTTACCCTTGCCAGAGTATCAACCCCTGCAGACTTAGTTCCCTAATGAGGATATACTATTCGTGATGGAAGCGGAAGAGTTAGTAGACCCTCGAGATAAAGATCAGTGGCAGCTTTACTTTGATGGCACAGTTAACAGGAGAGGCATGGGCATCAGTGGGGTGATAGAGACCTCGTAGTGCCAGATGATCACACTTGCTTGAAAGTTAACCTTTGTGTGCACCAATAATGTGGCAGAGTATGAGGCATGTATTCTTGGCTTATGGGTTGCATTAGAACATGGTGCATGGAAACAACATGTGCATGGCGATGCCGTGTTAGTTATCTCACAAGTTAATGGAAATTGGAGAACCAAAGACCTGAAATTGGTTCCATATCATACCCTTCTCTTAAAGTTGATGGCCGAGTTTGAGGAGAGACGATTTTCCTTTATGAATAGGGCCAAGAATGCTTATGCAGATGCACTAGCCACTCTTGCATCCTGGTTGTCCATATTAGAGGATGACACAGTGAAAGTGTCGGTAACCTACACAGACCAGCTGGCACATTGCATGAGCATAGAAGAAGCAGATTACACAGCAGAGCTCCCATAGTATCATGACATCAAAGCCTACCTGGAAACCAGGAGTCACCATCGAGATGCATTAGCGGCAGATAGAAAGACCATGGATCGGCGGGCTTCAAAATATGTGCTTGGAGCGGGTCACTTGTACAGGAGATCTTACAATCAGATGCTTCTACGTTGTCTTGATAAAAAGGAGGCTGATACAATAATGTTGCAAGTGCATTCTAGGACATACGAGCCTCACATAAATGGGGTATTATTGGCCAAAGCTTATCAGATGAGGGTCCGACCAAGAAGTTTTTTGCCAGGGCACCTAGTCTTGCGAGCAATACATCTTCCTGATAGTTGTGGCATGTTTAGGTCCAACTAGTGCGGACCATTCATGGTCAAACAAGTCTACTCTGGAGGAGCTGTCATCCTTGAGGACATGGACTGCATCAAACAGTCTGAGCCAGTCAATTCATGCTACCTGAAATGGTACTATCAGTGATCATAAACAATATGTCCTCACTCTGCGACATTGACACTTTCCTCCATGCATGCATGAATTCATGTTCTTCTGCATCCATGTAGCCTTGCATCACAACACATACTAACCCACATTCAGTATACGCATATGTAGGTCGATGTTTGTTTTCATTATCACATGCATGGATCTTAGCCCAGTGATGATAAGCGGAATAAGCTTGCCAATGTTGGGAATGCATAGCACCTCCTCAGGTAGATACTATTCACGTAACCTAGGGAGTGAGGGAGCCACCTTTCATTGTGAATTGGGCGAAGTATCCAAGCCGCTCAAGGACCCTACACTTCCCAAAGGGAGATAAAATGTTAGGAGTGAGAATGAGAGTGTGAGAAATAAAAGAAAAATATATACCTGTGAAAGGGCATAAAAGAATTAGAAGACAAGAGTCACAGATTGGCGTCAGCCCTAAAAGAGAGAGGCATGGTGGGTAACACTGTCCCTCCAATTTATCATGGAGAGGAGTAGGAGTGAATACCAGGAATGCATGTTCCCAAAAAAGGCCTAGCCAACCCTTTAAACAGCAGCAGCTCTCCACCATAGACCAGGTACCTATTACATCCAAGCTGGTGATAAGGTAAACCCACATGCCTATGAGTTAGAAAGAACAAAGAATAAATAAAATAAAACACAGGGGAATGGTCCAGTAGAGTTTGGAACAGCGCCCAAGAAATGATATCATATTTCCAAAGCGCCAACAAAAAAAATAGGGTCTTGGATAGAGTTTTGTGAGGTTTGGAGTTACCATTCCCTTGTACACTTGGCGATAAGCATCCCAATGCTGAGGGCGCTAATAAGATCCCACAAATCATTTAGCATGCATACATTTCTCTCCACAAACATCACCTTAAAAGAGTCGCAGAGTCCAATCTGGTTCTCTTAGTTTGGGAGCGATAACAGCTTTAGTTCTAAGAGAATCAGGGGGGGCATCGCCTAAAACTAGGGGCATGCAAGTTGCTCTTGTTGGTTAGGGCAATTTATGTCAAACCAGGGGCATGTCAGCTATCCTATGGTTAGACACACTGAGCCTGTACTCGACCAGGGGAATGCATGTTGCTTTGATTGGTTAAGAGTCATCCATGTCAAACTAGGGGCATGTCGCTGTCCTACGATTAGACACACTGAGCCAATACTCGACAAGGGGCATGCAAGTTGCTCTGATTGGTTAAGTGTCATCCATGTCAAACTAGGGGCATGTCAGCTATCCTATGGCTAGACACACTAAGCCAATGCTCGACCAGGGGCATGTCAACTGCTTTGCAGGTTGAGGATGCCAGTAATCTACTGGGAGGTGCTTTATCTATCTCATTTGGCTTCTTAAGTTCCTTATGAGGGCTCAGTTATTGAACAATCCCGGTTCTCCAGGTTTGATGGCTATATCTCATTACTTGGGTACCTCGTCAAAACCTATTGGTAACCAGGACCTTCCCTCAAGGCTGTGCACAAGATTTAGTCTGTTTGGCAACTCATTGTTCAGTCAGTATTAGTTTTCAGCTTTGGGCCAATTTCACTGATTCTTTCAATATCATTGCGCTGCATCTTTCATTTGTTTGCTTGAGACTTACATAGTGTTGTTGAATGGAACAAAGTTCAAACCTGTTTCTAAACCAATGTTTTGAGCATGTTTTGCAGGAGATCATTTGCTCTTTCTGGTGAGGCTCGGGCCAAGGAAAGCTGAAACGCCTTACAGATCATGGGTTTCCCTACGATGGTTGTGCCCATACATTGCTTAGATGTTCTCCAAGCCTGGATCAGGTAGTAAACAGAGAGTGATCGTGACAAACTGTGGACTTGGGGAGTGTCCTCAAAGCTTCTGGATATTGCGAAGGTAGAGGTTTCTTGATAGTTCCTATGTGCAGCTGCCCCGTTCTAGAAGCCAGCTCTTCATGTATTCCGCTTTGGGAGAATCGAATTGACCCCAACCTTGGAGGTGGTCCACAAAGTCTGCTATCTACAGAGATTCCTAGGACCCACCGTGTTTATGCAGCGCAACGGATATTCCTTGGTCTAGAGTGAGTTGACTGGTCTATCAACCAGCGATTGTGGACGTCAGCTTATCTGTTCAGACAGACATTCTCCTTTGCTTCAGCTGGCTTACATTGACAAGGCAACCGACATGTGCACCTCTTTTGGTGATGAGCTTTGGTTAAAAGGCTTTTTTGTCCACTTCCTAGGGGAATTGATTTTCAGCCATGGTCGGGCAGTCGTAAACATTGAGGTTGCAGAGATTGCCCTGGCGATGGTTACCCGTCGGATAGACTTGCCTCCAGTGATCCTAGCAGAAAATTATCAAACTTTGGACCGATCACTGCAACGCTGCTGACACTTTTATGGCTGTGGAGCTTTTATTCATGTGTGGTTGGCTGCACATTTGGGTGTAGAAGTCTTACGCCCACAACGATCAACCTTCGAATCTTACTATCAAAGCGGTCATACGCGCACGCTCACCTCAGTTTTGAAGGAGTACGAGCGGTTAGAAAGCTGGACAGAAGACAAAGTCATCCGGCGCATTATTCCTTCAGCTTCTCATAACTTTGAGGCTTTCTTCAACACAGCCGACATGCAGCTTATCATCCTGCCGGGGCTAACTGGTGGAATTGAATATCACCTAGTTTGTGTGATGCGACAGTTCGGCTATCAGCAAGATTCCCTTGTTTAGGGGCAAATGCCAGCCTGATTCCAAGAGTACCCCTTGAGCTCTTACACTATAACTAAAGAGCTATCTCGCCTACTTAGTGGCTCCATATGAGCAAAGGATCTTACAATTATAGACGGGAAAGGTTGCACAACAGATTATGAAACCAAAGTCGAAGAAGCCTTGCCAATCTACAATGCTGCTCTGAGTTGTACGCTCTTTACAAGAGCTCTAGGCTCGAAGAGATCCAGGGATGACGCAGATTCTTAAGCATTTGTGTCACGTTACTGGTTCTCCTCAAGTTGAAATACATGTAATCACTTCATTGATGGTTGTAATAAACTTCATCAGAACATTTTTGACCAACTTGTTTGATTGCTTATGGTTGATGCGGAACAGAAATCGCTATCGCGACAACATGTGCTTAACTGGTTCAGGATGCTGCTTTCGTCAGCCTACTGACTTGGCACTGGGAACCTCCCAGATACTAGTCAAGAATTTCGTTTTATATCCTAGGCTTGGACAAATGAAGTCTTCACAAGCTTCTATACCAGATATGGCGAAATCCGGCCTACTCTATTAGATTTGCCCTTTGAGCAAGTCTGGTTTTTGTCTAAACCTTGATTGAGATTTAGGTTGTCTTGTCACTTAGGTTGATATCCTAAACTATCACTTAGGCTGATATCCAAAACTATCATTTAGGCTGATATCCTAAACTATTGGTGACCATGTCGGTGGAGCCCTACACGGCTCTCCTACTATCTGCGGAAGCACACAAGAAGTCCCGATAAGATCACGACGAAGATGGTGAATCTCGAGAAGAAGACTAGACTCGGAAACACCAAGGACAGATAAGAAAGGATAAGGAAAGGAGTCGCCACGTAGTCTTTTAATGGAATGACGAGGAAAACCAAACGCAAAGGAAAATTTTAAAAGAAGCCAAGGCGAAGAAAACATATGCATGCTCTATGCCTAATGGATGTAGTGCTCAAATCAATGCGGGCCAGAGAAAGGGTAAGGATTCTTGTTACGCATGGGGAAGGGGTTAGGCACCCCTATGTGCCCGAAGAAATCGGTCCTTTTAGGTTTCTTACTTGCTAATGGTCTATTGTGTGTATGCTTGCCTATTCTGAATGCACATGCTTAAGATGACTGGAAACATGCTAAATCAAAGAAATGAAATGAATAAAAGGAAAAAAGATAATCTGAAGGACAAATGTAGGCATTGAGAATGCCGCTTTACTGTACGCCTGTGGGCGATAAGGAAAATCGTGAAAATCAAGAGAGTCTCAGAAAGTGTCACATAAATTGGCGGAAACTCGAAGAAATCCAAGAAAATCAAATTGGGAAAGTAATCCTCATTCGAGGCAATGTCGCCATTGTTAAGCCTGTTAATGTATGCCCTCGGGCGATGGAAAGCCAAATCAAATCCAAAACGTAAAAGTCGGAATAAAATCGAGAAGCGATGTGAAAATCGAGTTTGAAAAGAGCTGGAAGTGTGTGCATAGTGCAAGAAAGAAAATATGAGAAGATATGCATGAAAAATAGCAACAAAATGTACAAAATGCAAGTGTGAGTGTAAAAATGTAAATTCCTGGGGCTTTTGTGCAAAAATCCAAAATTATAAATGAAAACTGAAATTCTGAAGCTAAATCATCAAAAATACATAGAAAAACACATTTCATGTAATTTTGAAGAAATCTGGGGTCAAATGTGCAAATCTGTGCATTTTTGGTCAAATTAAAGATTCCTAGGGGTAAATATGCAATTTTGCCATTAAAATATGTATTTAATGCAATTTTGAAGAAATTTAGGGTTAAATATGCAAGAAATTTTTGAAAATAGAAATTTTTAGGGACTGACATGCAAATTTACCCTAGAAAACATGCATTCAGTGAGAAATCAGTACAATTCAGGAGCTAAAATGCGATTCAGGTGACATTTGAGCAAATATTTGAAATCTCAGGGTTTAATTTGCAATTTTGACAGAAAAACATGCATTTAAAACAATTTTAACAATACTAAGGGTTTCAAACGCAAAAATGCTGGATTTAAAATGTAAGAAAAGTAAATCAGGGGTTTTTGTCAAACTTTTAAGCTTGGAAAACATTTTCAAGAATTTACAGGGGTTCCATTGCAATACTTCATGACAAACATCATTTAAATGATTTAAGAATATATACAGGGACCTAAAAGTAAGAAAAGGAACTATTTGTAAGAAAATAAGGACCTAAATGTAAGAAAACAAAAGTACAGAAGTTTATTCAAAGGAAACTTATTTTTTTAAATTTTTTATTAGAAAAAAGAGACGATGGTCGCTGGCGACAGAACTTCACCGTCGACAACCTTCTAGGATGCCCTTCCAGGGCATCCCGACGCCCGATCATCCATTAGGCTACACTGGGAGCAAAAAGGGAAAGAGGGGAGAAGATCCAATGGTCTGGATCTGAGGCTCGACGGTCGGAAATGGCCCCCTACCTCCCTTGCATTCGACACAACTCCGGCAACGGTGTCGTGGAAGGAGGAACCTGGAGGCCATGGGGCTACGACTTGAAGCTCCTGGTGGCATGAGGATTATGTGTGGAGCATTCCCCTTCCTTCAGAGGCCAAAATGAAGGAAGATCACGCGATGTTGGGTTCCACCTGCTGTCACCGTCGTCTTCACCGGTGAGCATGGTTGCGGGAGTGATTCAAGGCACGAGGCTCGACTCTGATTGCTCCGGAGTGTTGGGGACATGCCGTGGAATGTTCTTGGAGGCTCGGAGAGGCATGGTGGGGTTGTAAGCGCGTGGTCCGTCGTCATTACCAGTCATCTTAACTGGCGGTGGCAACGACGCACGACTCTCGCGATTAGCCCCTGGAGGCTCAAGGAAGCAATGAAACGGTGCACTAGGGACCGGAGAGGCAAAAGGGACCACATGGAGAGAGGATCGAGCTAGCTGGGGCACGAATCGATCACTAGATTCGTGCCCCCACCTAGGTCATCAGAAAACGACTCCGGTGCGGCTTGAAACCACGATTCCAGCCAGGGAAGACCTCTGACTCTATTGGAATTGACTATGGAAGGTAGTGGGAGACCTAGGAAACCATTTTTGAAGTAAATTGAAGTCAGTGGAGAGCATACCTAGTCTGGAAGCAGAGTTGGCCGTCAGAGCTCACTAGAGGTCACCAGTGCTCGCTGGAGATGGCTGGAAACTTAGATTTTCCTCCTTGAGCATCCTCTCTGCTCTTGGACCCCTCTAGTTGCTCTGGTTAGGAGGAAAATGCTATTGGGTCTCTCCTCTCAAATTTTCCAACAACTCCTTCTCACATGCAAATGGGGTTATTTATAGGCTTGCCATGGTGGTTATGGGTTGTTGTGATTAGTTAGAGGCTATTGGACTAATTGGGAAGTTGTTAGAGTTTGTTAGATTAAGTGGGAAGTTGTTAGAGCTTGTTAGATTAAGTAGGAAGTTGTTAGAGTTTGTTTAAGTAGTTAGAGGTTGTTATGTTGGAGTCGGAGTTAGTTAGAGAGTACCACAACTAGGGAAGGAACAAGGCGAATGGGGAATCCATCGGGTTCCACAAGTACTGCCTGGGTAGTTCGGGATACTAGCCCAAGAGTGACAAGATCTGAAGAAAGCACCTGGTAAAAGAAGACAAAGCATAAAAGTGAATCAGCTAATTGAGAAGCAGTCAATGCTTGATCTGAAGAATGACAAATGAACACATCATCCAAGAAGTAGGAGGTGATGGTTTGGAAACTTGGAAAAAGAGCACGCCAACTGAGAGGCAGTTTGTGACGGTTCGGAAGGTTGCAAGGCAAACATGCCAACCGAGAAGCAGTTAGTGATGGTCCAAAAGGAGGACAACCGAACACATCATCCAAGAAGCAGGTTGTGTTGGTTTGGAAATCTGAAAAGCGAACACGCCAACCGAGAGGCATCAATGGCAATCCAGAAGGAGGATAACCGAACACATCATCTGAGAAGCAGGTGATGATGGTTTGGAAACCCAAAAAGTGAACACGCGAACCGAGAGGCAGTTGGTGATGGCTTAAAAGGAGGGCAACCGAACACATCATCCGAGAAGCTGGCGGCGATGGTTCAGAAATCCGAAAAGCGAACACGCCAACCGAGAGGCAGTAGGTGATGGTCCAGAAGGCAGAAAACCGAAGACATCATCGGAGAAGTTGGCGGTGATGGTCCGAAAATCCAAAAAGTGAACACGCTGACCTAGAGGCAGTCGGTGACAGTTCAGAAGGATAAAAAACGATCACGCCAAGCATGAGGTAGTCGGTGACGGTTCAGAAGGAGAATAAACGAACACATCATCCGAGAAGCAGGAGGTGATGGTTCGGAAATCCGAAAAGCGAACCCGCCAACTGAGAGGCAGTCGGTGACAGTCCAAAAGGAGGAAAATCGAACACATCATCAAAGAAGCAGGCAGTGATGGTTTGGAAATCCATAAAGCAAACATGCCAACCGAGAGGCAGTCGGTGATTGTTCAGAAGGAGAAAAAATGAACATATCATCTGAGAGGTAGTCGGTGACAGTTCAAATGGAGGATAGATGATCACATCATTCGAGAAGCAGGCAGTGATGGTTCAAAAATCTGAAAAGTGAACACGCCAACCAAGAGGCAGTTGGTGACAATTCAGAAGGGGGATGACCAAACACATCATCCGAGAAGCTAGCGGTGATGGTTCGGAAATCTGAAAAGCAACACGCCAACAGAGAGGCAGTCGGTGACGGTCCAAATGGAGGAAAATCGAACACATCATCTGAGAAGTAGGCAGTGATGATTCAGAAATCCGAAAAGCGAATACGCCAACTGAGACGCCGTCGGTGAAGGTTCAGAAGGAGAAAAAACGAACACACCAACTGAGAGGTTGTCAGTGACGGTTTAGAAGGAGGATAAACGAACACATCTTCCGAGAAGCAGGTAGTGATGGTTCGGAAACCCAAACAGTGAACACGCCAACCGAGAGTCAATCGGTGATGGTTCAGAAGGAGGATAAACGAACACATCATCCAAGAAGTAGGCGATGATGGTTCGGAAATTCGAAAAGTGAACACGCCAACAGAGAGGTTGTCCGTGATGGTTCAGAAGGTGGACAACAGAACACATCATTCGAGTAGCAGTCGGTGATGGTTCAGAAATCTGAAAAACAAAGAAGCCAACCGAGAGGCATTCGATGATGGACCGAAAGGAGGATAAACGAACACAACATCCGATAAGCAAGCGGTAATGGTTCGAAAATCCGGAAAACAAACAGACCAACCAAGAGGCTGTCAGTGACGGTCCAGAAGGAGGATAAACTAACACATCATCCGAGAAGTAGGCAGTGATGGTACAAAAATCCAAAAAGTGAACACGTCAACTGAGAGGCAGTCGGTAATGGTCCAGAAGGATGATAACCGAACACATCATCCAAGAAACAGGCGGTGATGGTTCAGAAACCCTAAAAGTGAACAAGCCAACCAGGAGGTAGTCGGTGACAGCTTAAAAGGAGGGCAACTGAACGCATCATATAAGAAGTCGGCAACGATGGTTCGGAAATATGAAAAGCGAACACGCCAATCAAGAGGTAGTCAGTGATGGTCCAGAAGGAGGAAACCCGAACACGTCATCCGAGAAGTAGGCGGTGATGGTTCGGAAATCCAAAATGCGAACACGCCAACTGAGAGGCAATCGGTGACGGTTCAGAAGGAGAAAAAACGAACATGCCAACCGTGAGGCAGTCGGCGATGGTTTAGAAGGAGGATAAACGAACACATCATCAGAGAAGCAGGCGGTGATGGTTTGAAAATCCGAAAAGTGAACACGCCAACTGAGAGACAGTCGGTGATAGTCCAGACGGAGGATAAAAGAACACATCATCCGAGAAGCTGGTGGTGATGGTTCGAAAATCTGAAAAGCAAACACGCCAAACGAGAGATAGTCGGTGATGGTCCAGAAGGTGGATAATTGAACACATCATCCAAGATGTAGGCGGTGATGGTTCGGAAATCCGAAAAGCAAACACGCCAATCGAGAGGCAGTCTGTGATGGTTCAGAAGGAGAAAAAACGTACAGGCCAACTGAGAGGTAGTCAGTGACGGTTCAGAAGGAGGATAAACAAACACATCATCCGAGAAGCAGGCGGAGATGGTTCGAAAATTCGAAAAGTGAACACGCCAACCGAGAGACTATGGATGATGGGCTAGAAGGAGGATAAACAAACACATCATCCACGCCAATAGAGAACATTGCTTGATTCTCGGTGACGGTCCAGAAGGAGGATAAACGAACACATCATCCAAGATGCAGGCGGTGATGGTTCGGAAATCTGAAAAGCGAACTCGCCAACCGAGAGGCAGTCTGTGACAGTTCAGAAGGAGAAAAAACGAACACACCAACCGAGAGGTAGTCGGTGACGGTTCAGAAGGAGGATAAACAAACACATCATCCAAGACGTAGGCGGTGTTGGTTTGGAAATCCGAAAAGCGAACACGCCAACCGAGGGGTGGTCGGTGATGGTCCAGATGGGGGAAAACCGAAGACATCATCCGATAAGTAGGTGGTGATGGTTCTGAAATTTGAAAAGCGAAGATGCCTACAGAGAGGCAGTCGATGACAGTTCAGAAAGGGAGAAAACGAACACACCAACCGAGAGGCTATTGGTAATGGTTCAGAACGAGGATAAACGAACACATCATCCGAGAAGTAGGTGGTGATGGTTAGGAAACCAGAATGTGAACACGCCAACTGAGCGGTAGTCGGTGACGGTTAAGCAAGAGGATAAATGTATACATCATCCAAGAAGTAGGCGGTGATGGTTTGAAAATCTGAAAAGTGAACATGCCAATTGAGAGGCAGTTGGTGACGGTTCCGAAGGAGGACAACCGAACACATCATCCGAGAAGCAGGCGGTGATGGTTTGAAAATTTGAAAAGCGAACACGATAACCGAGTGGCAGTCGATGATAGTCCAGATGGAGGATAAACGAACACAACCTCCAAGTAGTAGGTGGTGACGGTTCGAAAATCCGAAATGCCAACATGCTAATCGAGTGGCAGTCGGTGATAGTCCAGAAGGAGGATAAACGAACACATCATCCGAGAAGCATGCAGTGATGGTTTGAAAATCCGAAATGCAAACACGCAAATCGAGAGGAAGTCGGTGACGGTCCAGAAGGAGGATAACCAAACACATCAACCAAGAAGCAGGTGGTGATGGTTCGGAAACCCACAAAGTGAACACGCCAATCGAGAGGCAGTCGGTGACGGCCTAAAAGGAGGGCAACCGAACACATCATCGGAGGAGTTGTCGACAATGTTTCGGAAATCCGGAAAGCGAACATGCCAACCGAGAGGTAGTCGGTGATGGTACAGAAGGAGGAAAACCAAAGATATCATCCGAGAAGTCGGTGGTGATGATACGGAAATCCAAAAAGCGAACATGCCAACCGAGAGGCAGTCGGTGACAGTTCAAAAGGAGAAAAAATGATCACGCTAACTGAGAGGTAGTCGGTGATGGTTCTGACGGAGGATAAACATACACATCATTCAAGAAGAAGGCGGTGATGGTTCAAAAATCTGAAAAGCGAACCCGCCAATTGAGAGGACGTCGGTGATGGTCCAGATGGAGGAAAATGGAACACATCATCCGAGAAGCAAGTGGTGATGGTTCAGAAATTTGTAAAGCGAACACGCCAACCGAGAGGCAGTTGGTGATTGCTCAGAAGGAGAAAAAATGAACACATCATTTGAGAGGCAGTTGGTGGCAGTTCAGATGGAGGATAGACGATCACATCAACCGAGAAGTAGGCGGTGATGGTTTGAATATCTGAAAAGTGAACACGCCAACCGAGAGGTAGTCGATGACAATTCAGAAAAGGGACAATCCAACACAACATTTGAGAAGTAGGTGGTGATGGTTTGAAAATCCGAAAAGCGAAAAGGTCAACAGAGAGACTCTCGATGACAATACAGAAGGGGGACAACCGAACACATCATCCGAGAAGCAGGCGGTGATGGGTAGGAAATTCGAAAAGCGAACACGCCAACCGAGAGGCAGTTAGTGATGGTCCAGAACGAGGGAAACTGAACACATCATCCGAGATGTAGGCAGTGATGGTTCGGAAATCCGAAAAGCGAACACGCCAATTGAGAGGCTGTCGGTGATGGTTCAGATGGAGAATAAATGAACACATCATCTGAGAAGTAGGTGGTGATGGTTCAGAAAACCGAAAAGCGAACACGCCAACTGAGAGACAGTCAGTGAGGGTTCAGAAGGAGGACAAACGAACACAACATCCGATAAGTAGGTGGTGATTGTTCGGAAATTCGGAAAGCAAACACCACAATAGGGTGGTAGTCCGTGACGGTTCTGATGGTGGACAACGAACACATCATCCGAGAAGCAGGCGGTGATGGTTCGGAAATCTGAAAAGTGAACACGCCAACGAAATGGCAGTCGGTGACTGCTTGGACGGAGGATAAACGAACACAACATCCGAGAAGTAGGCAGTGATGGTTTGAAAATTCGAAAAGTAAACATGCCAACCGAGAGGCAGTCAGTGACAGTCTAGAAGGGGGATAAACGATCACATCTTCCGAGAAGCAGGCTATGATGGTTCAAAAATCTGAAAAGCAAACGTGTAAACCGAGTGGCAATCGGTGACGGCTTAAAAGGAGGGCAACTGAACACATCATTCGAGAAGTAGGTAGCGATGGTTCGGAAATCTGAGAAGCGAACACGCCAATCGGGAGACAGTTAGTGACGGTCCAAAAGGAGGAAACCTTAACACATCATCCGAGAAATTGGCGGTGATGGTTCAGAAATCCAAAAAGCCAACATGCCAACCGAGAGGTAGTTTGTGATGGTTTAGAAGGAGAAAAAATGAACACGCCAACCGTGAGGTAGTCGGTGACGGTTCAGAAGGAGGGTAAACAAACACATTATCAGAGAAGCAGGCGGTGATGGTTCGAAAATCCAAAAAGTGAACACACCAACCGAGAGGCAGTCGGTGACAGTCCTGAAGGAGTATAAATGAACACATCATCCGAGAAGCAGGTGGTGATGGTTTGAAAATATAAAAAGTGAACATGTCAACCGAGTGACAGTCGGTGACGGTCCAGAAGGAGGATAAACGAGCACATCATCCAAGACGTAGGCGGTGATGGTTCGAAAATCGAAAAAGCAAACACACCAACCGAGACGCAGTCAGTGACGGATCAAAAGGATAAGAAATGAACACGCCAACCGAGAGGTAGTCGGTGACAGTTCAGAAGGAGGATAAATGAACACATCATCCAAGAAGCAGGCAGTGATGGTTCAAAAATCCGAAAAGCGAACACGCCATATGAGAGACTGTCGGTGATGGTCCAAAAGGAGGATAAACGAACACATCATCCTAGAAGTAGGCGGTGATAGTTAGGAAATCCGACAAGAGTGCCCACCAACTGAGAGGAAGTCAGTGACGGTCTAGAAGGATGAAAACCGAACACATCATTAGAGAAGCAGGTGGTGATGGTTCAAAAATCCCTAAAGCCAACACACCAACCGAGAGGCAGTCGGTGATTGTTCAGAAGGAGAAAAAATGAACATACCATCCAAGAGGTAGTTGGTGACGGTTCAGATGGAGGTTAGACGATCACATCATCCGAGAAGCAGGCGATGATGGTTCAGAAATCCGACAAGTGAACACGCCAACTGAGTGGTAGTCGGTGACGGTCCAAAATGAGGATAAACGAACACAACATTCATGAAGTGGGAAGTTATGGTTCGAAAATCTAAAAAGTGAACACACCAACCAAGAGGTAGTTAGTGACAGTCTAGAAGGTGGATAAACGAACACATCATTCGAGAAGCAGTCTGTAACGATCCAGAAGGATGATAACCAAACACATCATCCGAGAAGCAAGCGGTGATGGTACGTAACTCGAAAAGTGAACACGCCAACTGAGAGGCAATCGATGACGGCTTAAAAGTAGGGCAACCGAACACATCATCAGAGAAGTAGGTGGCGATGATTCAGAAATCTGAAAAGCGAACATGCCAATCGAGAGGCAGCCGGTGACGATCCAAATGGAGGAAACCCGAGCACGTCATTAGAGAAGTAGTCGGTGACTTTTTCCTTGCATATTTTACCTTGAATTTCCACAGACTTGCATTTTGACCCCTAGGAATCTTCAATTCGACCAAAAATGCACAGATTTGCACATTTGACCCCAGATTTCTTCAAATTTACATGAAATGTGTTTTTCTATGTATTTTTGATGATTTAGTTCCAAAAATTCAGTTTTCATTCAGATTTTGGGTTTTTTGGGCAAAGGCCCTTGGAATTTTCATTTTCACACTCTTGCATGCATTTTGCACCTTTTGTTGCTATTTTTCATGCATGTTTTCTTCTGATTTCTTCCTTGCGTTGCACCGTCATTCCTAGCTCGTTTCAAGCTTGGTTTTCTCGTCATTTTCCGAATTTCCGTCGATTTTCGTATTTTTTGATTTGATTTGGCTTTCCATCGCCTGAGGGCGTACATTAAAAGGCTTAACAAAGCCGACATTGTCCCGAAAGAGGATTATTTTCCCCAATTTGATTTTTCTCGGATTTCATCGAATTTCCGCTGATTTGTGAGTCACTTTCCGAGAATTTCTCGATTTTCACGATTTTCCTCATTGTCCAAGGGCATACAGTAAAACGGTATTCTCAATGCCTACATTTGTCCCTCGAATTAACTTTTCCCATTTATTTCATTTCTTCTCTTTGATTCGACATGTTTTCAGTCATCTTTAGCATGAGCATTCAGAATTGGCAAGCACACATCCATTAGACCATTGGCAAGTAGGAAACCTAGAAAGATCGAGTTTCTCGGGCACATGGGGGTGCCTAACCCCTTCCCCATGTGTAACCAGAATCGTTACCCTTTCTTTGGCCCACATTTATTTGTGCATTATATCGACTAGGCAGGAAGCACGCATGTTTTCTGCATCTTCTTTGCTTCTTGGTTTTCTTGTATATTTGGTTTTCCTCGTCTTTCCATTAAAAGACTAGATGGCGACTCCTTTCCTTATCCTTTCTCATCTTTCCATGGTGTTTCCGAGTCTAATCTTCTTCTCCAGATTCACCATCTTCGCCGTGACTGTATCGGGACTCCTTGAGTGCTTCCACGCACTCGGTATAGGAGAGTCGTGCAGGGTTCCACCGGCATGGTCACAGGAACTGGTGACTCCGCTGGGGATAACCAGATTCTAGCTTTCGTTCTGGTTTTCTTACTTGTCTTTGGTCTATATACATTGTGCTTGTTTGCTTGTTCTGTTTGCTTGTACATATTTGATTGAACATGCTTTTCTTGTGTCTTTTCACTGTTGCTATGCCACCGCACATGCATATGACTTAATTCATGCTTTGTTTGTCGATACTTGCTTTTATTCACCTACATGTGAGCACTACACCAGCACATGCCATGTTCATGCCTTTTGCTTGTTGTTTGACTTTTTGGATGCCATGATTGTGTGTTTTTTTTTCCTTTTGAATTTGCCATGATTAGGAGACTAGAGACATGTTTGCCTCTCTATCTGGTTAAAATAAAACACACAAACTCAGATGAACAAATAATAAAGCATAACTACAGACAAATGCTCAGAAATCCCTATGGTTTAATAAAACGCAAGTAAAAGACACAATAGTATATTGCATGAATGATCATTTTAGAAAGCATGCATCTTCTCGTCTAGGTCCACCCATAGTTCGCGAAGGACAATCCTAGCTGCCCCGTTCTATAGCTTTGGTGTAGGGCATGTTGCTAGTTTGTCCCCCCTTGTCTGGGGTCGTGTCGATGCTAGTAGAGGGTATAGCTCCATGCTACTGCAGGAGACGAGGCAACCAACAGACCACTCGTTCACTACCTGGGCTCTGGCCGGGATTTAGAACGGGAACCTAATTTTCTGACCAGAGTCGAAGCCCAAACCCATGAGTGCGTCCTATG
Source organism: Posidonia australis (assembly GCA_024699735.1). Lineage (NCBI taxonomy): Eukaryota > Viridiplantae > Streptophyta > Magnoliopsida > Alismatales > Posidoniaceae > Posidonia > Posidonia australis. The sequence goes on along the minus strand of JAMKQA010002133.1, from coordinate 7,798 downwards.
TGGTCAACCTCATATGGGACATGCATGGTGAGAGAGTGCACATTAGGACATTCATCTGCATTGTGTGTCATTGCATGCCACTTTAACAACTCGCATTTGTCTTTACGTCGTTGTCCAGTTTCTGATACCTACTTCTCTTGCCTGTTTTCTCAGGTACTTTGTTGTGAGGTCCTCAACTAGGAGCTCGGGTGTCTCCGTCGCGGGCGGCCTCCTGAGGTTGTTTTCTTGTGCCTTTTCCGAGCTATTTGTCACTTTTGACCATAGTTCGTCTTAGAGATCGTGCGTTTGTCCTTTACCACAACTCCTATTATTTTGCTTGCGGTTAGCCATGGCCTCGCAGACTTGCAAGTCTCCAGTTACTGTTCTGATGGGGGTCCCACACTCAGATCCTCCTTCTCTCAATTTGGTTGCTTCTTCTTCCCTCTGTGCATCTCGATTTGGGAATCATGGAGGATCCTTATCTCCTCTTCCGGGACAACGGCGAACACAAGTCGGTCTAGGGCCCATCACTGATTCAGCTACGATGACTACCACATGGGTCCTAGAAGTTCTGCTAGCTGCACCCTATCGTTCGGGCCCTCCTGTTTTAGGAGTTCAATTAGCTGCGGTGTCATCTGTTTTAAGGGCCATTCCTGTTCCGCTCTTACCTTCTGACCTATCTTTTGATGGGTCTTCGGCCAAACAGGCTCAGTACCTGAGAGCTTTGGCCCGAGGGTTCGAACGCATGGCCCTTTCTCTTGATTATGTTGAGAGTCCTCCTCTTTAGACCTCTGAGGTTCAAGTGTAGACCACTATAGCATTGCAGGCTCACTCCACTACTTTATCGCCCATACCATCGCCCCAGCATCACATTGCTTTGGTGATGGGGGCGTTATGTCTGCCTCCTGCACCACAATTGCATTGTTCACAGCATGCATCACAGTCACCAAGAAATCAACCCATTAGTTGTGCGAGAGTACAACATTTCTGAGTCCATCACTTGGAGCTGTACTGGTGCCGCAGCTGTTGCTCTCGCGCTCAACACCACACAAACACAGCATATTCAGAATTCACCTCAGCATCAAGATCAGGTCCCAACACATAGGTCGTCACCGCACACTAGGCACACACCTCCCACTGTCAAGCCAGTGCATCTCGTCACATCGGCTCGACAGGGACAACAACCTAAGAAGAAATGAGGCCGTCGCATTAAAAGTGACTACACTCCACTAGGTGAGTCGTTGAGCGCTGTTTTTCCTCAGGTTGTGTCACTTCTAAGACTCCCAGATCCACGTCCCCCACCAACTCCACTCCCTCAGTGGTACGACATGAACGTATACAACGATTATCATCGAGCCCCGCGGCATTCGATTGATAAATGCTACACTCTACGGGATGTCATACAGACTTTGATCGATAGTTGGACTATTGTTGTTGACACGCGAGGCACAACACCCACATCCATATCATCATCATCACCAGCATCTATTTTAGTACACATTACACATCCACACACCACCGTTGAACTGGCACGTCTCATTGTGTCAGTTCAGCAAGGGCAGCAACAATAGCAGAGGCGGCCTCGTTGTAAGGAAAGTGACTTCACCCCACTCAGGGATTCGTTGAGTGACATCTTTCCCAAAGTTGCGCCATTCCTGCGGTTACCGAAGATTCTCCCACCACCGGACCCACTTCCTAGGTGGTATAAGGCTAACTTGTTCTGTCAATACCATCACGTACATGGGCATTCGACAAACAAGTGTCACACTCTCTGGAATGCTGTCCAGGATTTGATTGACAATGGAGGCATTGTCGTCGACATGCAGGAGGCAGCCCACACATACACTTGCACACACGCTTGCACACACATGTGCACACCCTAGAATAGCTGACCTTACTGTGTCTGAGCCTGCAAGCTCTGAGGATACTGGAACCTCAGTGGTTTTCCTCTTTCTCCCAGTCGTTCTCGGGGAATCCATCGGGCCTCTTTTTTTCCTATCTTGTACTCTCCCTTCTTCTATCTAGCAGCACATGTGTATGCTGCTCTTGTTCTTGTTCCTCCTTTTCCAAGTTTGTCCTCCTTTCTTTTCTCAGTTTTGTCTGGCGACACTCATGTGTGCCACTCTTTTCTTTGTTCCTTTGTGGGGCCTAAACCTAAATTTTACCAGTTTGCCATTCACAGATCTAACCCAGCACATGCAAGTACCCTGAATCAAGTAGGAGACAGTTGTCACAGTAGATATCAACTCCGACAGAGATGTAGTTTTAATCACCAGCAGATTCAGCATTCACAGTGACAGTCTCAGTTCCAATAATCATTGTGATAGCTTCTGTTAAACCTGCCTTGATTCTGATTTCCAGTGGCACTGCTAGGAGTTACTTTGAACCCCGATGGCATCGACAAACGGCAATGACAAGGACTGGAGTTGTATCCTTTCTCTTTGTTCACTGTTGTTTTCTCTTTGTTCACTGTTGTTTTCTCTTTTTGCGTCATCATATACCAAAACACAAAAAAAGTAAGAAAGACACAAAAATTGAAAAAGGAAAAGGAAAACACAAAACAGGGGAAAAACATCAAGAACAATTGAAAAGGGTACTTTGCTTGTCAATAACATTCTGCTCGATGATGAAAATCGAAAAAGCTCGCCAATGTCAGAATGGATGATCCCTCCTCAGTTGTCACTACTTAGACAAGCAAGTTTGCAAGGGAACCACCAAACATCAAAGCCAGATGAAATGCCTAAACTCCACAAGGATCCTGCACCTCCAAGAGGGAGATAAAATGTTAGGGGTGACTGAGAGTGTGAGCCATAAAAGAAAACATTCATTCGCAAGGGCATAAAAGAATAGAGAAGATAGAAGGCGAAGACAGAAGTCAGCCCAAGAGTGAGAGGTGTGCATTATAGCTCTACCCTTACCATACCTTGGAGAGGAGTTGGAGTATACGCTCGGTAAAATCACACCTTTGAGGGACTGACCCACTTGCAATAAAGGCCTCCTGAGTAGATCGAGCGCTTATTACCTTCAAGACAAGGTTAGAGTGAAATCGCATGTCTATGAGGGAGTAAAAGAAAAGACAATGATGTTGAAAAGAAGAAAAGCAGGTGCAGGACCTTAAAGAGTTTGGCATGGAGCCAAGTCCATTACACTACCTTACAGTGAGTTTGAGTGCCACCACTACCCAGTGAGAGCCACCATACAACTTGCGAGTCTCTATAGTGGCAACTAAGTCGAAGGAGTCATCCTCCTCTAACAGGCTTACAACTTTCCAGCCTAACTGAGGGCAAACAAACAACTGAACTAAACAAGCAAACGATCAAAGTAATGAACTCATCGAACAAGCAAAGCAATAAATGCAGATAACATGCAACTAAAATCACAAGGCATGCACTTCTTGATCAAACAACAGGACATTCTTAAATAACTAAATTGCTCACAATAGTAGAGTCCACAATAATAATAATCACCATAGCCTTGCCTGGATCAATCTTTTTGTTTGCATATAGACTTGTTCAACAGGATTTTTGGTAGGTGCTTTTAGCGAGGATATTTCAGCTCCTCAGTAGCCAAAGTGCATATACAGTGAGGACACCAGTTAGCGTATGAGCTACACAGACCTACAGAATCAGCAGTGTAACAACAATTCCTCCGCAACAGCTCAAGTGTGGTAGACACTCTTCATGGAATGCCTAAGGACAACACAGCGGAGTACATGTTTGCAGCCAAGGCCTAATGACATAATGAGTAATAGAGTAAAGAAGAGCCAGCCTAAGATAGACTATGTTGTATCGCATCACTTCCTGCCATTGGAGTATAGCTCAGGACAGTGGATGAATATACATGCCTCCAGTCAATGAAAAAATGTGTCTCTGACCTCAACAAAAGTCAACCGCAGCCACTTCAGTGATTCAAAGTACGCCTACAGTCACAGTCAAATCCTCAAGTCTTTACATCCTTAAGTGGCTCCCAACACGTCCTAGGGTAGGCTGGCTCAATGCTAGAGGCATCCTTTTTTGCCTTGGTGTCTCTTGATCTGACTTCTGAACATCATACACCTTTTACGCTAGGGGCATGTCAGCTGCTTTCTAGCTAGGTTCACAAAATCTATTACTTGGTTCATCAAGGGCAAGTCAGTTGTTCTTTGATCAGAATCTACACATTAAATGACTAGCAGAGACAACAGCATGGTTGTGGACTCTACGCAACAATCCATAATTTGGCAAAGACAATCAAGAGAATGTCCTACAGTAGTGTGGCCAAATACAGAGGTATCAGAACACCATGGTTAAGCAGAATACATCCAAAACATACCAACCAAAGGCAAGTTACAATCTTGGAAAGCAGTTGGGTGCACATACATCCAGTCACTTGATGAATGGATCACTTGCTTCGACTGGTGATGGTCTCAAGTACTCCAGTGGTTCATGGAACGTCTGTAGTAACAGTCTGGCTTCCATGACCCCATACCCTCAAGTGATGTCCCAACCAGTCCAATACCATGGGCATGTCAGCTGCTCTTTGGTCAAAAGTCACATACAAAACACCAACTACAGTGTCATCGAACTAGAGTCTTTGACCAGGGCCATGTCAACTGTTCTTTGCTCAAAAGGCACAGACAAAGCACAAGCTATAGTGTAACTAAGCCAGATCCTTCGACTAGGGGCATGTTTAGCTGCTCTTTGATCGAAAGTCGTGTTTCAGGCACCTAACAGAGCATCCACTTACTATGTAACCGAGCCAAAGCCTTCAACCTAGGGCATGTAAGCTACTCTGTGAATGAAGGACTGTTTTGAGAATGCTTGGTGCAAATTATCATCCAAATGATGGTCAGTGCACCTTCTTATAGAGAAGTGGCATTCATCATATAAAGGCTCCTACAAGATGTCAACTGCAGTAGGGCACTACGCTGTTTCAACTGACATCCCCCACAGCGGCGACGATCCACGGTGCACTGATACTTGAATAAGATATCCTTGGCAAATCCTTTTGGTTAAACAGAAGGTTAGGCCCTCTTGCCTTTGAATTCTGATCTTGACGGACGGATTCAAGGCACCTCCCTCGCCTTTGAATTCCAGTCCTAACCGATGGATTCAAGGCCTCCCTTTTTCATCTTGTCTAGACTACCTACCCGGAGTCTAGGTGTTCCCATCCAAGGTTCGGTCCATTCGGACGAATCCTAGTGCCTCTTTCCCATCCAACGTTCGCTCTATTCGGACGAATCATAGTGCCACCCCTTTCGTCTTTGAATTTTCTCATCCAAGGTTCGGTCCATTTGGACGAATCCTGGTGTTACCCCTCTTGCCTTTGAGTTTTCCCATCCAAGGTTTGCTCTATTCGGATGTATCCTGGTGCCACTCCTTTCGCCTTTGATTTTTCCCATCCAAGGTTCTCTCTATTTGGACGAATCCTAGTGCTACTCCATTTGCCTTTGATTTTTCCCATCCTAGGTTCACTCAATTCGGACGAATCCTGGTGCCACCCCTTTCGACTTTGAGTTTTCCCATCCATGGTTCGCTCTATTCAGATGAATCCTGGTGCCACCCCTTTCACCTTTCAAATTTCTCATCCAAGGTTTGGTCTATTATAACGAATCCTGGTGCCACCCCTTTCGCCTGTGAATTTTCCCATCCAAGGTTCGGTCCATTCGGACGAATCCTGGTGCCACCCCTTTTGCCTTTGAATTTTCTCATCCAAGGTTAGGTCCATTCAGACGAATCCTAGTGCCACCCCTTTCGCCTTTGAATTTTCCCATCCATGGTTCGCTCCATTCGGACGAATCCTGGTGCCACCCCTTTCACCTTTAAATTGTTCCCATCCAAGGTTCGCTCTCTTTGGACGAATCCAGGTGCCACCCCTTTCACCTTTGAATTTTACCATCCAAGGTTTAGTCCATTCGGACGAATGCTGGTGCCACTCCTTTTGCCTTTTAATTTTCCCATCCAAGGTTCGCTCTATTCGGACAAATCCTAGTGCCACTCCTTTCACCTTTGAATTTTCCAATCTAAGGTTCTCTTTATTCGGGTGAATCCTGGTGCCACCCCGTTCGCTTTTGAATTTTCCCATCCATGGTTCGGTCTATTCAGACGAATCCTGGTTCCACCCCTTTCGCCTTTGAAATTTCCCATCCAAGGTTCGGTCCATTCGGACGAATCCTGGTGCCACCCCTTTCGCCTTTGAATTTTCCCATCCAAGGTTCGCTCCATTCGAACGAATCCTGGTGCCACCCCTTTCGTCTTTGAATTGTTCCCATCCAAGGTTCGCTCTCTTTGGACGAATCCAGGTGCCGCCCCTTTCACCTTTGAATTTTCCAATCTAAGGTTCTCTCTATTCGGACGAATCCTGGTGCCACCCCGTTCGCTTTTGAATTTTCCCATCCAAGGTTCGGTCTATTCAGACGAATCCTGGTTCCACCCCTTTCGCCTTTGAATTTTCCCATCCAAGGTTCGCTCTATTCAGAACAATCCTGGTGCCATCCCTTTCGCCTTTGAAATTTCCTATCCATGCTTCGGTCTATTCAGACGAATCCTAGTGCCACCCCTTTCGCCTTTGAATTTTCCCATCCATGGTTTGCTTTATCCGGACGAATCCTGGTGCCACCCCTTTCGCCTTTGATTTTTCCCATCCAAGGTTCACTCTATTCAGACGAATCCTGGTGCCACTCCATTTGCCTTTGAATTTTCCCATCCATGGTTCGCTCTATTAGGACGAATCCTAGTGCCACCCCTTTTGCCCTTGAATTTTCCCATCCAAGGTTCAGTCCATTCGGACAAATCCTAGTGCTACTCCTTTCGCCTTTGAATTTTCCCATCCAAGGTTCGCTCTATCAGACGAATCATGGTGCCACTCCATTTGCCTTTGAATTTTCCCATCCAAGGTTCTCTCTATTCGGACGAATCCTAGTGCCACCCCTTTTGCCCTTGAATTTTCCCATCCAAGTTTCAGTCCATTCGGACGAATCCTGGTGCTACTCCTTTCGCCTTTGAATTTTCCCATCCATGGTTCGCTCTATTCGGACGAATCCTAGTGCCACCCCTTTCGCCTTTGAATTTTCCCGTCCAAGGTTCGGTCCATTCGGATGAATCGTGGTGCCACCCCTTTCACCTTTGAATTTTCCCATCCATGGTTCGGTCCATTCGGACGAATCCTGGTGCCTCTTTCCCATCCAAGGTTCGCTCTATTCGAACGAATCCTGGTGCCATCCCTTTCGCCTTTGCATTTTCCCATCCAAGGTTCAGTATATTTGGACGAATCCTAATGCCACCCCTTTCGCCTTTGAATTTTCCCATCCGAGGTTCTTTCTATTCGAACGAATCCTGGTGCAACCCCCTTTCGCCTTTGAATTTTCCCATCCATGGTTAACTCTATTCGGAAGAATCCTGGTGCCACCCCTTTCGCCTTTGAATTTTCCCATCCAAGGTTCACTCCATTCGTACGAATCCTGATGCCACCCCTTTCGCCTTTGAATGTTCCCATCTGCGGTTCGTTCCATCCAGATGATCCTCTATAACGCCTCGACCCCGGGCATGCTACCAAACAATAGCATCACAAGCCAAATTACACAAATTACAGAATAAATAGACTGTAACCAAGGCTCACCTCTAGGATCTCGATGCGCGGCTTGAAACTCCGATTCCTACACTGGAAATTGGCTGCACGCGGTCTGCACCTGAAACACACACAGCACGCGTGAGTGACATCTAAGTCACCCAGTACGTGCCCCAAAAACACCCAACTACAAGCAAGCACAATAAAACCAAAGAAAACTTGTTTCTTAATATGTAAAAACCTGGTTTTAATCTTTGAAAATCACTTTCTCATT
>JAMKQA010002132.1:0-13061 GCA_024699735.1 Posidonia australis | reverse complement strand
TAGAAGTAATAATTAGTACTCTTGATTGATTTCTAAATTTTTATCATGAAGAGACCTCTATGCTGATATATGTAACATTACTGGAGGATACATGCTGCTAGAAAGGATCTCCTCTGTCTTGTTAAACTTACTTATTGCCATGTAATTACTTCTTGTGATGTAATTAACATTGTTATCCTACACTGCTGTAGTATATAGGAAGTAGGAATTCCACAGGAACCTATCTCGAATTTTCTTTTCCTAGGTTCATGGCTAAAAGGACTAGTCTTTTACACAGAGATCCTAATAGAACGGTTATTGGAGAACGTTACAGCTAGAAAGAACATTCTCTCTTGGAATCAAAATCATTATGGATGTTCGCCATTAAAACACATTCTAGAATCAACGAATGCTTCCTATTTCCGTTTTCTGATCCTCAGCAATGCGGGAACTTGATTTCAAAATTTAAGCAAATGCAAAACAAGTTATGGTTCCGATTTGCAAATGATGGAAAATGAGAATGGTCTCACACAGAAAAAAAAATATGTCATGATAACATTCTAACGGAAACAGAAACAAAATCTTTACCCGTTCAGGAAGCGGACTTGTAGTCGGCTCCTCGTCCTGCCCAGCAGCCTTGTTAGCACTAAGCCCGCCACTATTATCAGCCATAACACCCTCCCCTCTATTCTCCACCTTCACGCCTCCTCCCCCCAAATCACTCTTCCTCTCCTCTCCAACCTCCTCTTCGTCGTCGTCGTCCTCTTCCTCCACCTTCGCCTTCTTCCCCCTCCCCCTGGCGCCCCCACCCCTCCGCCTCGCCGGGGCACGAGCCTTGACCTTGGCGGGTCCCTGCCTGGTCCTCCTCAGCTGGTTCCCGCGATCCACGACAACTACCTCCGGCTTGGGTGGTGGAGCACGGCCTCCTCTCCGACGCACCCCGCTCCGCAGCTCCGGCATTCTTCTCCACCCATGCAATCGATTGTCCGCCCTCTTCCGACCCCGACCATCCCCCGGCAACCCGCGACGAACCCTAGAAATCGCCCGCCTCTCTCCTCGAAGATCGTTCCTAGGGTTTGCTTTATAAGAAAGAAAACATGGGGGAAATGAAATCGGGGAAATGAAATGGGAAAATGAGACTTTTTTTTTCTTATGTTGGGCGTGCGGAAAAGAGGAGTCGGGAAAGGAAAGGAAATGGTGGATTGACTCTAAAACAACCAACACTACGAGGTCTAGGAATACCGTCACCATCGTAATTATTAATAGAGCTCAGGAATCTTTAATTACTTTTTTACTCTTTGCCATTTCACCTTGTCGCCACGCCTTTCATTAGATAGGGACTAGCTTCTTTTAACTAAAATACAAACCTAGAAATGTTAGAATCGCCGTTGATAGAATCAAAAATCAAAGCTGGAGTGTTTACCTGGTAGTAGAAAAGATTCAGACGGATTCATACTGTGCTTTTACCAGTATTTTTGAGAGTTTATTAAAATAGATATGCTGAATTATTTTCATTCTTCCTCACACATTACATTAATCAAATCTTTATTATCTTAATGCTCAAAAAAATTAATGTAGATAGTGTCCAAGATTTTTGAACGATTAATTTACTCAACAGCAAATACAGAATCACAAATAAATGTCTAGTTAAGTAATTAAGTCTTATCGTAAATGCATTGATAGTTGATTTCAAAAATGTCTACCTTGAAGGGAAAAAATATAGGAGATTGTTTTCTGTGTTGCTCAACTAATTCTACATCTTATTCATTCTTCCTGAAATGTGGGACTTATGATCAAATTAGAATTTAAAAAGACCTTTGATAGGATTAATTAGGAATTTCTTGTTGACACTCTAATTGACCTAGGTTTTGGGAATAAGTAGATTCAATAGATTAGAATGTGTATCACTTCTACAAGATTTTCTATACTAATTAATGGCTCCTCTCACGAGTTTTTTGAAGTTTCTAATGGACTCTGTCAAGGAGATTCCCTCTCTCCCTAGTTCTTTATTTTGGTTACTTATGTCTTAAATAAAATACTAGCCTTGGAAAGGGACAATAATTTGATGTAGGGGGTTCAATTTCCAAACAGAGGGTCTAAAGTCCTAGATGTATAATATGTAGATAATACTCTTCTATTTGTTACCCTTTTTGTCGAACGATTTATAAATTTAAAAAGAATACTATGCTATTTTCAAACATGTTTAGGACTACGCATTAATTTTAATAAGTCCTTCATTATTGGTCTTGGCACTACCAATGAAAACCTAGCATTAAGTTGTGCTATTTTGGATTGTGAGATATAAAACTTGTCCATCTCTTACTTAAGTTTGCCACTACGTTATAGGAAAGTCTCAGCAAAACGACTGAGCATAAGTTATAGATAAGCCTACTTTTTGGTTAGAATCTTGAAAAGGAAGGCTCCTATCCATGGGTGGTAGAGTCATCTATTTAAACTTTGTCCTATCAACAATTCCTACATACTATCTATTAGTGCTTCATCATCTGGCTAGTGTTGTAAGAAAAATTGATCAATTAAGAAAGAGGTTTCTCTGAAAATCAAGTGCAGCACACATAGAGTATCATCTTATTAGCTAGGAACAAATCTATAGAAGTAAACCTCAGAATGGCATCGGTAAAAACAATATACACACATTTAATTTAGCACTCAGATGCAAATTGGTAGGGATTATTCTCTCCAAGAATAACAATAAAAATGGGTGCAAGCTTATCACTACTAGATACCTTTCTATTGGTCATTGGGGAGCCTTTCTTAACTCTAGCTATGGCTGGATTTCTCCATTTTGGAGGGAAACTAGACTCCTTTTTTCCATTATTAATACATTCAACACAATGATGGTTCAAAATGGAGCATCCTCCTTATTTTAGGAAAGCAAATGGATTAGCTACACTCCACTCAAATACACGTACATAGATCTCTTCCTCCTAACAAAAAACAAAAAAAATATTCTTGCAAAGATAACTTTCTATTCCCAAGCTAAGCTAGAAAATGCATTTTGATTGGACCTTAACGACTCCCTTGTTAATCTACATTATCTCTCAACAATCATTAACTCTTTTATTTTTGAGGATGGTGAAGATCAAATTAAATGGACCCTGAATAATGACAAACTTTTCTCAATTAAAAGTTGTTATAATATTCTTAATGATGGTGGTCTAAGGTTTTCTCTATTATCTTGCATTTAGAAATCTTATGTATCCCTAAAGGTAAACATTTTTGTCTGGTTGACCCTAAAAAACAAAATTCTTATTAAGGAAAACTTCCTTAGAAGAGGTTGGATTGGCTCTAATTAACTTATGTATGTTTTGTGACTCTCATTCACAAACTACCTCACACCTCTTTTTCAATTGCCCATTCACTACACTTGTTTGGAATTACTTCATAAGTCAACCATCTTAACTCATTAATAATGACAACTTGGATCAAATTTTTTCATTGAAACAAGTTCGTATTTCATTCTGTAGTGGAAAACCTGGAACTCTGGTTTTGGTTGTATTTTGGGTTATCTAGTGTAATATTTGTACCTAGATTATCCAGAATGAATGTAATTAAATCATTGTAATTTGGATAATTAGCTTAATAATGAGACATGGGTGTTGAGCTCTCTTTTAAGTAGTGTTATCTCTAGTAATTCCCCTATTGTGTGGTATTTTAAACCAGTGCATGTCATGTGTGCGTGTGTGGGACCGAGTGGGGTTGGGTCAAGAGCTGAGTCAACTCAATATAGTGTCACACAGTCTCCACTGCCCTTCACTGTGCATGCAACAATACTTCGTAGCCTTTCGCCATGCCGCATCATCTCGGATTTACCATCTCCGATGATTGTCGTTGAAGGATGGAACCACAGAGGCAGCAACTTAAAATGGAGAAGAAGAGGAAGGCAAGGAGGGCGACAAATCGAGAAAAAGAGAAGAGAAAGGAAGAGCCAGAACCAGAGAGAAAGAGGGCTGAGGTAAGGAAGAAGGGGCTATCGCCTGTGGAAGGAAAGACCGTCAGAGACCAAAGAGCCTGGAGGGATGTCCAGGAAGAAGAGGAGGATCGCCTGGGGTAAAGGGATTGCCGAAATCTCTTTGAGAGTATGCGTTCCCTCCCTCATTCCTCTTGTGTATTTTAAGTTTCAATCTTGGAATTATGCCATAAATTAGTATGTAAAGCATGAACATGAGTAGGATTGAGTTGGATTATGGATGTATGTTGATTGTATGATTTTTTCATGATTTTACAAGCATTTAAGTAGAATTTTCGAGATTCATGCTATAGTGATAGAAAATGGGTCTTATGCCTTGTGATTTTTATATCTTGAGATGCATACTATGGTTTTTGATGAAATTGTCTCAAATGAAAGCAGACTTGGCATGCTAGATTATGTGTTTTATGTATAATTTATGGTTCACCAAAAAGGAATCCGTCGAAAGCCCCCATTCCGACGAACAAGTGATTAGGGCTCAAGGGAAGTTTACTGAAAATAGGCAATTCAGTTGTGACCATGTCGGCGGAGGGGGAACTGCGCTCCCCACGTGATTGGGACCGCATGGGAGTCGGTAGGGACACGACGAGTCTGGTGGTTCCGAGGGTGGAAAAGAAATGACTTGAAAACACCGGAAACTATGTGAAAACAAAAACGTGGAGTTATCACCTAGTCTATTTAAAACGGGAAGACGAGGAAAATCGTATCGGAAAATAAAAAAAACTCGAAATTGAATGCTAAATAAGATGACTCATGCCAAATGAATTCGACACACGGATCAATGTGAACCGGAGAAAGGGTAAGGACTCCTATTACGCGCGGGGAAGGTGTTAGGCACCCCCGCACGCCCAACGAGTCGGTCTTTCTCAGAGTCTCGCTCGCGTGCATGGAAATGTAGGCACTTGATGCCGATTAATGGCATTATATGGATGATGCAAGAGAAATAAATCATACGATTAAGAAAACAAACCAAACTAAAAGAAAAAGCATAATCGAAATGGGAAACGACAAACAAATCACAAGATGGAAACCAGGTGGGCCCACTGGCTAGGCTGAGCCAGACTATATCCTTGGATGACCTACGCATGTGCCACGTGCACATTGATCGCGCAGCCTAGTACGTTCCTAGGGATGCCATCGCCATTTTGCCATCATTGCCATATCCACAACACACTGGCATTACAATGGAGGGCTAGCAAGATGCAATCGAAATGAAATGTGCGAAGGTTCATATAAGCTAAAATCGAGAATCTAATATGCGCGGAAAACTAAAACAACAGAAAACAAATGCTTAAAGTAAACCAGAGGATAAAAACGGTGCAAGGTGAAACATTTGGAGCAGAGGAGGCCCTGGGCTTGGTTAAGTCTGACCCCGTGCACGCCTTGACCGATCTGCGCATGTGGGGCATGCTATCGAGGCGTGCGCGTGAAACAGGAGATAAGACCCTCCTCCTTCATCGCCCTCTCCTCGGGTAGGGAGGTGTTGTTGGACGGCGAGAACCACTCAGGAGCTTGAGGGGACCTTCATGATGGGATGAGTATGCCAGGGGAGCCACGAAAAACCATGGATTCTCCTCTCCATCCCTGTCGCCGGCGTCAATGCCGACCTTCCCCCGGTGAGCCTCCACAGGAAGTTTCCAGCTTGGGAGGCTGGCCCAGCCACTTCAAGGGATGGTGGGAGAAGAGGGTAGCCATCGGGTCGTCGGTCCGGACGCTCAATGGCCTGTGTGGCCTCACGTCGGCATTCGGTGTCCGGCAGCGGGGGGAAATGCGGTATGCGATGAATAGTGGGGAAAAAGCGGATGGAATCGCAAAACCAACAAGGCCAAGCTATCCTTTATATTAGGGATGGGGAGTTTTTACCTGTGGTGGTGGCAGCCGGTTGTCTCCCATCGCGACAGTGACTGGGACTCCGGCGAGGGTGACTGGAGTGGCTGCCTGGTGGAGAAGGATTGGTCAAAGAAGGTCGGGAGAGCTCGTAAGTTCGTTAGGGTGCTCCCTCGGTTGCAAGGAAGAGAAGTCTCAGGTGGCTCGTGAGTTGGGTTCCCTTCTTCTCTAACGAGGCTACTTTCAGGTTTCTCTCTGTTCTCCTTCTCGCGAATGCTCCGGGTGTCTAGCTGAAGGTGCGAGGGATGGTCTTTTGGTTGTGGCCCTGTTGTGGTAGGTGGTGGATGGCAGGGCGTGGCTCAGAGATGTCAGGCGTGGCAGGAGAAGGCTCGCTGGCATCGTTGCAAGCCTTGCGTGTCAACGGAAGCAGCGCAGGGCGTGGGAGGCCGAGGACAGGGCGTGGGAATGTTGAGGGATGTCAGGCATGTTGGGAGACAAGTCGACATTTCATGCACGACGTCGCTCGTACGAGGTACGAGGTCATACAACAAAAGCGACCAGTTAGGCGATGCTTGCAATACTGCCCTAGCCCTGACGCGTGCTTGGGCTGCACAGGTCATTGGGCCAGAGCACACGGGTTGGGTTTTAGGTGTTGGGCTTGGTTGGGTGAGTATGATTTTAAGGGTAATTTGAGGTTTTCTTGGTTGGTTTAGGTTCAGGGGCTTAGTTGGGGAATTAGGGTTTATCCAGGTCAGCCGTCCAGTTGCGCTCCTAGCCGGGTCTGTTTGCTAACATTAGCCAGAAACCGAGGTGTCTACAGATGTCCCTCCATAAGCGAGGTCGAGGGAAACAAGACTGCTGCTCAAGGTTGAGAAAAGACACCCCATCCCAGTCAAACAACAAAGAAATATGCTATTGGCCATAAGCCGCTTATCCGGTGGATGCACGGAAGGTCTTGACTCGGGTGTTGAGGTGCAGATGCTAATGCGGGTGGTGTCCCTCTAGAATGTCTAAGTGATCGCGCGCTAGAACCAGGCAGGTATGCGCTTGGTTTTGAGCGACGCGAATGTTGGTGAATGTGTTGCTGATGCTAAAGTGCTACTGTGTTGTAAGCTGATACTGATGAGGTGTGCATCTCAAATATGTGATCTGCTGATGATGTGGGGTATGCCTGACTATGGTGCATGCGCTGTGTAGATGCTAGTTAGGTACATGCAAATGTGAGTGAATGCTATGATGTTTGATGAGTTGAAGGACTCATCGTCGGACAGTTTCAGTTATCAGCCTAAGGAGAAGAGGGGTGTGGCAAGGCTGACGGGCTTATAGACTAGAAGGTGACTGGTGACGGAAGTCATCCGGGTATTTGGGGGTTCCAACCCAAAAAGAAAGGGGGCATTTTAGGTCCTGTTCGCCTGAACAGGGTCCTAGAGGGACGACAAGATATCGAACTCGTTGGGCCGACAAAAGGAACAAGATAGAACCTAGTCGCTGTCTATGTAGAGACAGATCGGCTAGGAGCGGACAGAAAGGGGAGAGCTGGCAAGTTATCGGACTTGCCGAGCTGACAAAGAGAGAAAGGATAGAATCTAGTCACTGTCGGTGTTCAGACTGGTTGGCTAGGAGCGGACAGAAAGGGGAGAGTTAGTAAGTTATCGGACTTGTCGGGCTGACAAAGAGAGAAAGGATAGAACCTAGTCACTGTCGGTGTATAGACAGGTTGGCTAGGAGCGGATAGAAAGGGGAGAGCTGACAAGTTATCGGACTTACCGGGTTGACAAAGCAAGAAAGGATAGAACCTAGTCACTGTCGGTGTACAGACAGGTCGACTAGGAGTGGATAGAGAGTGAACCGAATCGTTACCAAGATACAGGCAACGACTGGGAACCGGCAAGAAAGAGTGAACCGAGTGGCGATTCCTGTCCCAGAAACCTTGTTTGGAGTCGTGGAGGCTGCACAAACTTTTCTAGCTTTTCTGGTTTCCTGAGAGACGATTCTACCCTTCGCTGGGTAAATTGCAGTTTGGTCCGAAGTTTTCCAAAAATTGCCAAAGGGCTGGAGCAAAATTTTCAAAACTCGCGGGACCCACCAACAGTTGCTCCTATGTGAATGAGTGCATGGCAGTTGGTCTTCTTCTCTCAACTTTTGCATGCCTTCTTCCATTTACAAAATAAAAGCTATTTTCATTTAAATTTCTTTAGCAACCCAACGAGTCATCCCTCCCTCCTTCTCTGTCTCCTCATCTCCCACTACTTCTTCTCCAACACGAGCAGCGGCTAGGGTGTGGAGTGGGGAGTGGTGCTTGGTGTATAGCACGAGCTTTGGTGAGGCGCAAGGCACGACGGAGGTGCACGGGCGTGGGGAGCGACAGAGCGGCGCGAGCACGGCGGAGCGAGACTTGGTGCAGGGCGCTGGCTTCGGCGAGGCGTGCTTCACCAGCATGAAGGGGCAGGAACAGCGGCGAAATGGTACCTCTCTCGTACCCCCTTTTTCATTTTGTATTTCCTTCTTCTACGGGCATGTGAGCTTCTCCCACCGCCGTTGGGCTGCTTGACTCCGGCGGCGTGGTTCGTCGGAGGGGCGGTCGGGGCACCTCCGGGACACAGTGGCTGGGCCCCAGGAGGCGCACTACTGTTGAACCCACATGGCGGCTAGCCATCGCCGGAGATTACGCCAGGGTGGTGGGCTGGCAGCGGGCTTCGGTGTTGCTCCACCTTTGCACGGAATTTGCAGTACGTCCCTGGTTATTTGAACAAGTCTTGAATGAAGATGATAGTGTGCCCCAACTGTCTTTTTTTTCTTGCTCGGAAAATCTCATGTGATAACATTGTAAAACGAAAACCACTATTTTCTTGATTGATAATTGCAAAACACCATGCGATTATGTTCAAATAAAATTAAGGAAAAAACAATGCTTTGTAGTGGTCCACGTCTGGATTGCCTTTGAATTTTTGTTTAAGCAAGCACTGTAGAATATTGGTTTGAATAACAGCACGAAATGCTATGCTATTGACTTTGTGCATGAATACTCTGGCTTTGTTTGAATACTGTCTCTGATTACAAGTTCTAACTTACTGGTGTATGGTCAAGTGGCTTCTCTAACGGGGGGTGAATAGAGAATTTTAATTTTAAATATTTACTTTCCCAATTTTAGTTACAAGTTAAACATAATGAGGTGTTTTAATAAAGTAAATAGGCAACTATTACACAATCATATAAATTTGAAGTTAAGACTAATTCATGCACAGAAAGGGGATGAGAGAAATTGAATACACTGCAATTTATAGTGGTTCGGCCAAAACCCCGGCCTAGTCGACTCCTCAAGACTTTCTTGAGATTTCCCTTATACTTAAGTAATAAAATACTTACTTGTGTTGGTTATCCCACCAACCTAATCCTTACTCTTTCTACTTCTTATATCCCGAGAAGCTAGAGCCTCCTCTTGTAGCTTTACAACAGATGACTTCCATTTCACAGAACGCTTTCAAATAAAGATTATAACACCGAGCTTGTGAAGAGAACGTAGGATAAAGTTGAGCACAGTAATCAAGGATTACAAGTATGTTGATGTGATGTGTGTGCTATCATGGCTTGTATGGGTCCTATTTATAGCTAAAGGACCATCAAAAGATGTGTCTAACGACTATAAAAATGGTCATAAATGACTAGTCTATCGGTATGCCGTTTTGACCTCCAAAATGCCATTTATGTCTTCAAATTGTAACTCTCGGGTAATTCGGTATGCCGAATTCTCCTGATATGGTATACCGTTTTAGTACGGTATGCCGTTTTATCTTCAGCTTTATCTCCACAACCTTTTTCGGAGTTCCGTTGCTTGTGTCGATTTTTCCTGCTTCGGTATGCCAATTTTCCTCTGGTATGTTGTTTTTGATTCTTCATCTTTGATTCGGAGTTCCGTTTCTTGTACCGATTTTTCATATTTCGGTATACCGATTTTCCTTTGGTATGCCGTTTTTGATATTTCATCTTTGATTCAGAGTGCCGATGCTTGTACTGTTTCTTCCTGATTCGGTGTACCGATTTAGTTCGGTATGTCGAAATGATTCTTCTTTTATTTTTCAACCAATTTGCTAAGTATATCTTTAGATATTTATTTACAACATATTACATAAGGTTTACATGACTCAAGTAATTACAATTCTTCAACCTTATTTTTCTTTCATGAAAATATACAAAAAAAATCATTAGTCCAAGTATAATCATCAAAACAAAATATATTTCTAACAGCTGGATTATTTGATAACATGCACACTTAAACACAACTCCGCCTTTGCAGTCTGATTCTGATTTCGAGGCGGAGGTATCCCAGGCGAGCAAGATTGCCTCAAGTTCGTAGGCCCAGGGTCACGGGTCCAGCTCACGATCTGGGGCACCTTCTGGTTCGCAGGCTCGGGGCCGTGGATCCAGTTCGCGATCTGGGGCCACTTCTAGCTCCTGAGCATCGGAGGAAGTGATGCCCAACATCCCCGAAGATGTAAGAAAACCCAAAACTCCACCTGCTCTGGTCTTTCCTTTGTGCATGCTTTATGTTTGTTGAACTGAATTTCTTTTGGGCAGGAATCTGGTAATTTTGGGGGCCGGTTGTTGGATGAGAACCACATTAGTAACTGTGATGGCTTTGAGGTAAGCAATGTCCTGTTCTGCACAAATTTGCATGGTTTAACTGATTTCTGACTCTGCCTTTCTTTACCCCTTAGGTCGGTGATACTGGGTGTAACCATGCCGGCGACAACCTCGTGTTTGGCACGGAAGATCAAATGCGCGAGGATTGGAAAAGCCACGGCAAAACAATAAAAATAAAGATAAAAAGCAGGAGTCGCCACCTAGTCTACTTAAAAAAAACGGGAGACGAGGAAAACTGTTTTAAAACACTAAAATCATGCAATAAAACAATGGAAAAGGTCTACATGAACCAGAAATGGGCAAGGATCCCTGTTACGCACGAGGAAGGTATTAGGCACCCTCGCGCGTCCAAAAATCGATCTTTTAATGGGTTTCTCATTTACTTGTATGGAATGTCGGCTTTTCAGCCTTTTCTGTACGCCCGAGGGTGATATGCAATGCAATGCTATATGTGAGTGGTGCCCCATGCTAAACATGGGTGCCTGGGTTGTAGGGTGTGTCCTAATGCTCAGAAAGGTCACCCGTGCGGTGAGTCAAGCATCGGTGCAAGGATGTTGCACAGATATGATCAAAGATCTAACAACACCGAGTGATTTTCATCCTCACTTTACTATATGCAAAATATGAGCTATTATGCATAAAAAGGACTGAAAACAGAGTGAAGTCATTTTGGTATATCCAGGAAGACACCCAGAGAAAACAAAAGGCAAATCAAAACAGGAGACGTGCTAAACACCATGCCAAAAGCTACTGCGTGCAACAGAAAACAGGCAGATGCGCCTGTTTGGTGCGCCACCTATGTGCTCTACTGATGTGTGCCACTAAAGTGTGCCAGAGTAAGTCACAGATCAGACAGTAAACCAGCCTAATGCAATGCAATATAAAATCCTGTAAACTCGCAAACTCATTAGAAAATGTATCATGAGTATCTAACAAAACCTAGCATGAAAACACAATATGGGTCTTGTACTCAAGGACTATATGCCTCACACATGACCACACCACCCTTATACTAAATAAAACAATAGGTTTCATCTATGCCATCCAGATCTGGATCATGGACTGTTGCATAAGAATCTCCTAAACAGGAGTTCATGGGGCAATCAGCTCACCAGGTTACAATAGCAGGCTGAACATGCAAGATGCAAAAGTCCTATAAACAGTACTATCACAGGTTGAAATCAAGCATATAAAGACATGACATATCGGAGAATAAACACCAAAAACATCAGAGTCCAAAACATCCAGAACAACATGCAGAACATCATGATGCAAAGTTGGTCATTTATTCTTTGACCAGGATGGTGCTCTGATTAGGTGCGCCACCCTGGTGCGCCATATAGGTGCTCTAGTTTGGTGTACCCCAGAAATTTTGAATCAGACAGCAGCTTGATTTCAGAACCTGGGCTAGATGCTAGAGATATGTTGAGATTAATCTTATCCAGATCAATTATTTAGATGCCAGAGAACTGAAATATGATGAAAAGCAAGCATAAAAGGTCCTCTTATTATCTCTTTAAATCAAGCATGTGCATGAGTTATGGGGCTGTAACTACTGCTTAGTAGGTTTTAAGGAGTATGCAATGATTTAATTAAATTTACAATCGTGTAAAGATAATAAACATGCAAAGAGTATGTTTACAGCTCAATTCACAACTAGGATTTGCATGGAATCATGATTCAGTATGTAGAACAGAGACTACATGATGCAGAATTTAACATCACACAGAAACCTTATAAACTTACATGTAGGAGCAATCATCTTATCATAAAAACGACACGAAAATTATCACTATCGGATCATACATCCAGTTCATTGCATGCTTTATTCAGTGCATTATGTAGAGCTTAAGTAAAGAGATGGGTAAGGATTTTACCCTGCATAAGATGTTCCCTCCTTGATGGCTCAAGATAAGACTTCCTTGTTGCTTTGGATCAACTGGGAATGCTCTGAAATGCGAGAATATCCTCTGGAAACGAGGGTAGGTTGCTGAGAGTAGGTGAGTGGCTTAACCAAGAGATGATAGGTAGCTCAGCCAAGAGAGATGAGTTGCCAAGAGACCCAAAAGGCTGCTAATGGATGGCTTTTTATAGAATCTCAACAAGGTAACTCCAATAGGATGCAAACAGCCTCGAAAACGAACAACCTTGCGTAGATTCGCAAGGAATATCCATAGGTGAGGGTTACAACCACAGAAGATGGAAAAGTTAGCAGTTAGCACCCTGAAAAGTGGTTGTGTGCCAGCTTGGTGCGCTAGAGAGGTGCGCCATCTTGGTGCTCTAGCTTAGTGCGCTACTGTGGTGCTCCTGCTGGATGCTCCAATCTAGTGCTCCGCATTGGTGCTCTCCACTAGCTGCCTGAATTGCTGATTGGGTCACAGGCTTGCTATAGGCTTGTGGTCGGTTTGTGCCTTAACCGCTCGGTCAAAGGTCAAACAAAAGGATTTCGCGACCGCGAAAACCCAAGGAAAGCTAAAGAAAGGACCTTGACCGCCCGGTCAAAGGTCGAACAATAAGATTTCACGCCTGCGAAAATCCAAGGAAAAGGAGAAGGACCTTGACCACCCGATCAAAGGTCAAGAAAAAGGATTTCGCGCCTGCGAAAACCCAAGGAAAAAAGGATAGG
>JAMKQA010002131.1:0-24347 GCA_024699735.1 Posidonia australis | reverse complement strand
AATCGCCGGAGTTTGGCGACGGCGGGGCACCAGGGAGCGATTCTGATCAGTGAATACCTCTGAATCACTAGGAATCACTCCAGAAAGGGAGAGGACGACCTAGGGGCTACGAATTACAAACTAAAAGAATCTGGAGGGGTGTACCTGGCTGGAGATGTTTCGCCGGAGCTCTGAATTCCCCTTGAGCTCTGGATTCTCCCTCTCGCTCTCTGCTCTCTTAGAATTCTCTCCCTCTGAGCTCTCCTCTTCTCTCTGTTGCCCTCCAGGTCCGTGGGTTCTGGCTCGTTCCTCTTCTTATATAGGCAACCGGAACCCAACAACTTTGTAACAGAAAGCTTCTCACTCTTGTAATGGACCGCAGATCTCCCAACTACTGTCACCCCCGTGTCCCCTCTTGTCTCCTTGATTGTTGACAGAGATCAACGGTGGTCTGAGCTTCTCCGGCGAGCCATCCAATGGTTCTGGTTGCCTGGGTTCTTGCTGCACTAGGCTGGATCTGTGGCTTAGAGGCTGATCAGGCTGGATTGTGAGAGGTTAAAGGAGAAAAGATGGGTTCAGTGGGAAGAAGAAGATAGGTGAAATATTTGAATATTTTGGTAGGAACACTTTGGTAAATGAAGATGGGAGAGAAAAATGAATATGGTGTTGGGTTTGATTTTGGTAGAAATAGGTGAAAATATAAATTGGAGGAGATGTGGACTGAGTCATTGCGGGTCTTGTGGGCTTCATGGGCCTCCATGGGCCTATGTGAGCCGTATAGGCCTGCATGGGCCCAAATGGGTTTAGGTGGGCCCAAGTGGACCAAATGGGCCCAATCAAGTTGAATGAGAGTTAAACGGGCCTAAATAGGTTTGATGGGCCAAAATGGGCTAGATTGGGTTTCATGGACCTATGTGGGCCCGCATGGGCCCAATTAGGGCTGAATGGGTTCAAATGGGCTTCCATGAAGTCAAATAGGCCTAAGATGGGCTTATGGGCCCAAATGGGCTCAACTAGGGTTTAATGGGCCTACGTGGGGTTTAATGGGCCTAAGTGGGCCTTCATGGGCCCAATTGGGTCTCCATGAATTAAATGGCCTTGGTTAAGTCAAAACTCAGCCACCACATCCTCATCCTGCAAAATCAGAAAATTGGGGTGTCTACACCATGCATCTCTATGTTTTTGCTTACTGCATCTGCACATCACAAATCACATCATATGCATTGTACTTTCCTTTTGTTTGCATTGTAATTATAATATGAAACAGTGGCATAACCATTGCTTGATGAGGAAAAGCGGAGGCCTGCCTGCTTAGGAAGAGTTTGATCCTCCTCACTTATTATTACCTGTGTGACCTAGGAGGTAAGGGAGACAGTATTCATGGGAAATTGGGCGAAATGTACAAATTCCTAAGGGGCCTATACCTCCAAAGGGAGACAAAATGCTAGGAGGAAAGCGAGAATGCAAGCCAATAAAAAAACAACATAGACTTTGGAGCACAAAAGAAATAAGAAGATAGAAGTTGCAAATAGAAGTCGGCTCCAATGAGAGAGGCATGTAGGACGACTCTATCCCTATCACATAACTTGGAGAGGAGTTGAAGCATACACCTACCAAGCCCACATGTTCAAAGGGACTAACCACCCCTTTTTATCAAGCAGAAAGAACAACCACCCCTCAGCCTAGGTGTTTATTACCTCCAAGCTGGGATAGGGTAAGTCAGCATGCCGTCGAAGGAGTAAAAGAAAATGAATTATTGAAAAAAGTAAGTGTAGGGCCCTAGGAGTTTGGCATGGAGCCCATTTCACCCTGGAAAGCCCATTGGTTGAGTGAGAGCCACCATAAACCCAGGGATCCAGGTAGCACCAAGTGAGTCGAAGACATTCTAGTTCCTTGTAGCAGGCAATGAAGGCTTCCTCGACGCTAAGGGCATATCTTCTATACACAACGCATAAATCTTGCTCCCATCTTATAAGCCTTGCATAAATCTTTTAGCAATTAGCATTGGAGAGTTCACCGCTTTTGCATCTTACATCGCTTTGCAAGACGTTTGGCCATATTCTGACCAGGGGCATGTCAACTGCCTTTTGAGTTGGAATTTTGGCAAAAAGGGGATCTTCAACTAGGGGCATGTTAACTGCTTTTTGGTTGGAGTTATGTCTTTGACTAGGGGCATGTCAGCTGCCTTTCTAAATCAAGAAGATTATAAGGACAGTACTACTATTAGGAGCATGCAGATGAAGCTTCTCACAAAGTACTTCGGGATAAGCCTGTCAATTCATAGAAACATGGTTGTCACAGCACATGAAACTGGTTGGCGACATATATGACAATAGCCCCAGACTCGTTGGACTTCTTCTAAGGCGAAAGTAAGCTCT
This sequence comes from Posidonia australis, assembly GCA_024699735.1. Taxonomy (NCBI): domain Eukaryota; kingdom Viridiplantae; phylum Streptophyta; class Magnoliopsida; order Alismatales; family Posidoniaceae; genus Posidonia; species Posidonia australis. The sequence goes on along the minus strand of JAMKQA010002131.1, from coordinate 21,990 downwards.
GTTCGCTTGAAGCGAAAAACAAGGAAAGCATGGGTTCCCAAAATTTAGCCACTGCGCAAAACAAGTGCCAGCTCACCTCAACTGTGGCAATATTCAACAATGAAGTGGGCATGTCCCAAACCCGCAGTTGCTCACGGTCCTCTGCAATTAATACATACCAAACCATGTTTGCAGAACATCAGAACAATGCTGGGATATCCCTACACAGCACATGGACTAGCAGATATGACAGTTATCCATTGGGCCCCATCACATACAAGCAGTACAAGTATCTTAATTTCCAAGGTCCAAAGCACAGAGTAGCTGCAAGAAGTGCATTGTTGTCCTCAACACCCTGCAGTTAGCAAAAGGCAAAAGGCAAATGTCAAGAAAAGCCAGCATATAATCTTCAAACATTCACTAAATGGGTAGCTTGTAGAAAACCCATTTACACCGCGAAGCATGCAGAATAACCCGCAAAGGGTGCGACATATCATATTTGAGCAGAAGCCTATAGGCACCCAGCAGAATATCAGATATCATAGCACAACAACAATACAGCAACCAGATATGTCCAGTTCCGAAGAATTGCATATTCCCCCCAAATTTTGCGAAACACGCAAACAAAGCCAATTCAGATCGGCATTCCAGCAAGGTTCCTCTAGAGGATATAGCACATGCATCTCAGCAAGAGCACCTGTTTCCATGTCACAGAGCCAACAGCAAGCAGTTCTGCCCTCCCCACGCAATTGCAGCCAACTTCCTTCCTAGGGGACAATCCAGGGTTTATTGCTTTTGTTTTTCTGGGTTCTCGCTCCAGGCGAACGAGATCCATCTATCCCTTCTTTCCTTGGATTTTCGCGGGGGCGAAATCCTTTTGTTTGACCTTCGACCGAGCAGTCAAGGTCCCTTTTCTTTGCTTTTCTTGGATTTTCGCGAACGCGAGATCCTTTTCTTTGGCTTCTGACTGGGCGGTCAAAGTCGACCTTTGACCGGGCGGTCAAGGTCTTTTCCTCTTCCTTTTCTTTGGCTTCTGACCGGGCGGTCAAGGTCATTTCCTCGGCTTGGATCTTCGCGTGTGCGAAATCCTTTTTCTTAGCTTCTGACCGGGCAGTCAGAATCGACCTTCGATCGGGCGGTCAAGGTCATTTCCTCTACTTGGATTTTCGCGGGCGTGAAATCCTTTTCCTTGGCTTCCGACCGGGCGGTCAGAGTCGACCTTTGACCGGGTGGTCAAGGTCATTTCCTTTGCTTTTCTTAGATTCTCGCGGGCGCGAGATCCTTTTTCTTGGCTTCTGACCGGGCTGTCAGAGTCGACCTTCGACCGGGCGGTTGAGGTCATTTCCTGCTCCTTGGATTTTCGCTGGCGCGAAATCCATATTGTTGACTTTGACCGGGCAGTCAATGTCATTTGCCCTCTTTTATTTTCGTGGGCGCGAAATCCAACTTGTTGACTTTGACTGGGCGGTCAATGTCATTTGCCCTATTAGATTTTTGCGGGCGCGAAATCCAGCTTGTTGACTTTGACCGGGCGGTCAATGTCATTTGCCCTCTTGGATTTTCGCGGGGGCGAAATCTAGCTTGTTGACTTTGACCAGGCAGTCAATGTCCTTTGCCCTCTTGGATTTTCGCAGAAGCGAAATCCATCTTGTTGACTTTGACCGGGCAGTCAATGTCCTTTGCCCTCTTGGATTTTCGCGGGCGCAAAATCCAGTTGTTGGCTTTGACCGGGCGGTTAATGTCCTTTGCCCTTTTGGATTTTTCACGGGTGTGAAATCCAACTTGTTGACTTTGACCGGGCGGTCAATGTCCTTTGCCCTCTTGGATTTTTGCGAGCGCGAAATGCAGCTTGTTGACTTTGACTAGGCGATCAATGTCATTGGATTCTCTTGGATTTTCATGGGCAAGAAATCTGGCGGCTTGACCTTTTGACCGGCTAGTCAGGGTCCTTGCCCCTCTCTCGGATTTCCACAGGTAGGAAATCCAACTGTTTGACCCTCTGACCGGGCAGTCAAGGTCCTCTTTCTCCTTTCTCTTCTGAGTTTTCGCGAGCACGAAATCTCTTTGTTTGCCCTCGGTCCGTGCGGACAGGGCCTTCTTGTTTGACAAATGATATGTTTGTCATGCCCCTTTTCCCTTCGGGCTGGTATCCCCAACTACTCGGTTGACAACCGTCATACTGTCTGGCAATCGGATTGACAAGACTTGATTGACTTGTCGTATCCCGCCTCCTTAGGTTGATAACCTCAATAATCCGGTTGATGAGTCCGACAACTTATCATTTTCCTGCCAGTGGTTCCTTCAGTGTGCAGGATCTCTTTATCTTTTGCCTGGTCATTTCAGCACTAGCATCAGCATTGCATCGCCTTACAGGCACCCATTGTTCGTGCATACCATTTCAATGTTAGCATCAACTTTGCATTGGCTTTCAAGATCAGGTCTTGCATTGGTTTTCTCATTGGCATCACACTTTCCAGCATTTAGACCGACAATCGCACGCATTTTGCATTTGCATTTGCATTTGGCAACAAGTCATGACTTTCGGTACATCCGCCGGATAAGTGACTTACTGCCTACAGCAAGCACCATCCTTCTGCAACCTCAAAATGGGGGTATCTTGTCAACCCTGAGCGCAACTTGTTGGTTTCCGGGTTTTGGAACTAACTTCCATACATTATTTCTTTCAAAGTGAGTTAACTCATCATGTAATGCATTTATCCAATATTCATCATCACATGCTTCATTTACATTTTTTGGCTCAATTGATGAAACAAATGCATAAGTGCCACATTCATATTCATGTTTAAATCTAGTCATGATTCCTTTAGAGACTTCACCAATGATGAGTTCTTTTGGATGACTAGACACGTATTGCCATGATTCAGGTTTATCTCTAGAATTATTTATCTCGTGTCTATTTTCATTATTTGCATAGATTTTACTCCAATATGGAGAATCTTATGCATCAGCCTATGATCCAGGAGACATGATTGAGCCTTGTTGCATTCATTTAGCATGAATAGAGTGTGATCTTGTGTGAGGCTATTAGCCCTTGAGCACAAGGTCCATAAATCATCTTATACTTGCATTTTTCTAGATTTATAAAGTATGTTTTCCGAGTTTGCAAAGGATTTTGCATCGCACAAATTTCTGAAATGCATTTATATGACATTGCACTGCATGGATTTCTGTGTTTTCCTTGGCACATCTTTCTGACCCCCACTAGAGCACCTAGGTGGCGCACTAGACTGGAGCACCAGTTTGGCGCACCACGCAAGCACACCAGCCTATTTTTCAGTAGCACACAGCAACTTTCGCATAGGTTTTTAGCATGTTTTCCCGTTTTGATTTGCTTCTGGTTTCTTCCTTGATATATCAGGAAGATTCTACTCGGTTTCCAGCCGTTTTTCATGCATGATAACTCATACATTGCATATAATAAAGCAAGGATGAAAATCACTCAAAGTACTTAGATCCTTGATCTTATTTATGCAATATTTTTGCATCAATGTTTGATCCATTATATGAGCGATACTTCTGAGCATTAGGACACACCCTGCACTCCATGCACCCTTTTTTTTAGCATAAGACACTACTCACTTAGCAAGGCATGGCATATCGCCCTCGGGCGTACAGGAAAGGCTAAAAAGTCGACATTTCATATAAGTAAACGAGAAATCCATAGAAAGACCGATTTATCGAGCGCATGAGGGTGCCTAACTCCTTCCTCGTGCGTAACAGGGATCCTTACCTAAATTTTCTGGTTTATGACCTACTTTTCCATTTGGCTTATTTTGCATGATTTGAATGTTTTTAAATGGTTTTCCTCGTCTTCCATTTTAATAGACTAGGTGGCGACTCCTGCATTTTTATTTTATTTTTGCTGTGACTTTGCCGATCCTTGCGCATTTGGCCTTTCATGCCAAGCCCGAGGCTGTCGCCGGCATGGTTACATAGAGTATAACTTTCTTTTTTTGTTTCACTAAGTATTATTATATCACTTTTGCTTATTTTAATAAAATTCTTGATAGCCCTTTTTTCCCAACTACTTTCAAGTCTCCTAATATTCCATTCTGCAATAATTATTAAGTTTGAGAGTGCAAACGTAGAGATTCAAAGTTCTCCACAATATTAGACAAATCATCTAGATTGACCGGGCCTAAACCCTGTCCAGATCTTACTGAATTGAGCAATATTCTAGATTCACCCAAGGATTGTAAATTAATTCCAATTTTGCCATAAAACTCTTGAAATTGTTAATATGAATCCCAAGTTAATGCGTCATTAACTAGATGATTATATGAAAGGTCCTCTGACCAACTTGATGCAGAAAAAACGACAGGGGAAGCAATGGATGAATTAGAAAGAGGACATGATTCTTGAGAATTAACTGTGGGGAGAGGAGGTACCTGGTGCATGAGTAGGTGTAGTTGGCTGAGATGATGGTATGTCCCCAAGTCTAGAACTCAGGTCATCTTGTTCCAGACAGTTCAAAACCGCGAGCACCTTTTTAAATTTGGCCAGAGATGGCCAAAGAAATATTCCTGGCCCTGATTTCCTCATCCACAAATTTAGAAGTATTAGTAATCCCAAGATTCTCAGTTGAGCTTGTGCCTGTGATTGGTGATTGAGGGACCCTAGATGGGGAAGGTGAATTGGTGGGAGTGGGAAGCAAGCCCGCAGAGATGGGAGTGGGGCTTGGATAGTCAGGAGAAGAAGAGCTTGTATTCCTGGTCCAGACATTCTTCCTTGGTTGGGATGCCTTACCGTTTCTATCATTCCTCTAGCCCTTGGTGTTTTTGAAAGACCTACGAACAGGAGGTACTCTTTTAGGGCAAAAGATACAGGTGCACTGGTATTTTTAGGCCAAGCGGGAAGGGAGACAGAAGATATCGAGGATAAGGGACATAAATCCTAGCAGTGCCTGAATTAAATAGGGTAGACTATCCTTCCAAAAGCAAAAAACCTAGTATCCGAGATTTCTTTGCCAGGGTGAAGGCGGATTTTCACTTTAGCAAAGTCTAGGAAATTAAGCCAATCTAAAGAGGTGTCCACCTCCAAAACATCTACGAATTCAGAGATCATATGAGAGAACAAGTCTATATTCCAGAGGTGGTGGGGTATACCCTCCAATCTAATCCACATTTCTTCATCTTTTAAGGTAAAGACAATATTAGAATTGACTGACCAAGGGACGTAAGAGGTAGAAAGAGCATGAAGAGTGGCGCCATATATATTTAAGGCCTCGTTCTGAGTAGAGATGGAGGAGAATTTAAGAAGGAATTTACCAAGTGAAAATTCTAGGACGTCTACAAAGACAGAGGGGGGCCAGTTGGTGCACAGATGTTCTTCCAGGCTAAGTTTAGTTAGGTGTGGTGAATGTGCAGTGATAATCACACAGCAAGATAGAAGTTGTAGCTAGTCATAAACGGCCTCAGAGGGAGGGAGGACCTTCGGGGTATAGGAGTTAAGTCCAGCCATCGGAATAGAGGTAGTAGCAGGATGAGGAACCTGAAAAAATTGACAAATGGCTACCGAATGAGATGGGGATGCACACTTGAAACAAGAACTGGAATACCTACAAAACTTCTTAGTATGCCCCCGAAGACCACAGGTGAAGCATCTCCCGTGCTTGTAACAAAAACTTACTAAAGGCGAGGTAGACATCCTTTGGGACACCACGGTCCAACGATCCAAAGGGTCTTCAAGAGAAGTGAAAGACCCCTTTGACGAGAGGACCGAAGACTGCTCCAAGGTCCCAGAGACGTGAGCGTGCATATACTCCAGAGGAGTTCTAAGAGGGGAGGTGAGGGGAGAGAAACGAGAGCCACTGAGGCAGGAAGAAGAAGAACGTAGTGTAAGTTGCATGTTGTAGTAGACCTATTCGTCAAAGAACGTATCTCTTTTGCAGGAGAAATCCCAGAGTCAGAGTCTCAGGCGGAGCCCAATAAAGAAGGCAAAGGGTTACTGACAAAAGCCATATCCTGAGTAATTGCGTCAGCCCAAAATGAGGGCAGAATCGCTCAATTCAAATTGGGTGCCAACTCAACAAGGTTATAAGAACGACAGCTAATAATATCAATAGCCCACAGTAATTCCCATTATCCTCTAAATTCCACTCAGAATTATTAACAAAGTTAATTAAAGAAAGATTAGGAGGGGAGAAGCTGGAAAAGTTCCATGCCGAACCTGAGGCGTCAGTCAACAATACCGTCGAGAATTTATTGTCTTGGGTGGAGAGCCACTCAGAGCCATTGAGCGTGTCTTCTCCGACAGGCCGTTGAGGTCTGATCGGCGAAGGACGAACCCTAGGAAGAGAAGTGGGGCAAAAAACTGCATTTATTGAAGAAAAAAACCAGTCCACCAAACCAAAGGTGCTGTCAACCCCAAGGATAGACTTTCTGCCAAGTAAATAACCAGTTCCGCTATGGGGAAATGACGGAAAATTGCTCCAAGACGCAAAAACTCGTAAATCTGAGTAAGTTCGAACAGAAAACTTAAAAGTATCCACGCAAATGACATTAAAAGCATCAAAGCTCAAGATACAGAGTGATAGGTTGCTAAACTTAAAAGGAAACAAAGCATTTGGTCCAATTTCAAGATTAATATGCAAAACCAGCCAAAAATCAGAGCCAGCTGCCTCCTCTGATCGCTAGGAGAAACATAACTTTCCAAAGAGTATCCAGGAAGAGAGGAACTGTCCCCCAAGAGCGAAATTATTCGACGATCGGCCAGGGTGCTAGTCAGGAAAAGAGTGAAAAGGGGGCGGCGAAAGTATACCAAGAGTGCGTACCTGTAGGTCCTTCTCCCCCACGGGAAAACAGCATCAACAAAGAGCCAATCTTCGTCAGTGAGGAGTCGATTTAGAAAAAGATGGGGTCTTCGAGGTCAAGGGACACTCGGCCTCCTCCTCCAAAAGTCGATCCTTAATGACTAGTCAGTCAAAACTAGTAGTTCTATGAAAAAGGCGACGAGTAGAGCCTCCACGGCGGTGATTCATTAGGACTTCTCCAAAGACGCTCACAGAGTTCACAAGAGAGAGTTTTGCTCACAGAGTTCACTTAACCTGATCCTGCAAATTGAAAGGGATAGTTCTGGCACATTATGAACTTCCAATTTTGGAGCTTGTAATTGTGCCTTGACTATTTTTTGTTAGCCTTTTGCTTTATCTTTCATCTATTATCTCCTGTATCCTTGGAGATCAAACTTTATGTAATCTTAAATAGGTACTCATAGTCAGGCCTTGACTTTATTTAATATAATCATTACTGTTTACGAAAAAAACAAAAAATGTTATATGAACTTCAAAATCAATTGACGACCAATAAAATCTACGAGATTATATAAAAAACATACTCATATTGTGATGATCAATATAACTAATCTCTGATAAAATCAAAGAATTATAGCACACTTTTCCAAATCCAATACACTGACAAACACAACTCACCTCAAGAAACAGTGAAGTTATTGACAAAAAGTGAGAGGCTTTTCATTTATCTTTGTCATCAAGAACCTAAAATTCCGACTGCATGATACCGTAACAGTGAAAGTGACTTTGAACCCTCATCTCAAGGTTGCACTCCCGTCATTCCTGGAACTAATTAGTTGTGGATTATTAGGACAGACTTTCAACCATTAACTTGTTTTTTATCAGTTATTATTGCCTAAGAATTTACGGATTGAATAGTACTTGCTACTAAAGACAGTTGTCTGCGGGCCATGAATCCTTGCCCATTACTTCTTCTTCTTTCTTAACAAATAAGTTAGATGTCTTAAAACTCTTGTTATTTAGGAAACAGTTTTGTATCCACTTCATGAATAATTAGTAAAATCGAGGTCTTTCTCCAATGCTAGAAGAAAAAATTTAGCATGAGGGAAATGTTGATCTAATTGGATCATATTGATCCGGCTAATGATGGCATGCATACTCCTAATTGGATTAAGAATATATCTATCTAAATCCAAATTCAAATCTGAATTAGATATGACGATTTAAGATAAGTTAGTTGATCTCTATCTTAGCCAACTTATTAGTAAATCTGAGCAAGTAGAAAAGGAAGGAGAAGGATTTTGTTCTTAGATCGCTTAGATCAAGGCGATGTTCGTCACCATATGCTTGTTTCTGTCGGTTGCAAAGGTTCATCATTCTCTAGGTTTGTGTACTCGGAAGGTAATCTTAGATTTTCTCCTGTCACTTAGTAATTCTTAGTTTTTTGGCCTTGAGATAGACTTTGTATCCCTGTTGATTGATAGTAGTGGACATACTCTCTCTTTCCTGCCTCGTGATTTTTTTCATTCTGAGTTTCCACGTAAAATTTGATGTATCATGGTTTACTTATTTAGCAATTATATTATTTCCGTTGTCCTTAATTATTTATTTTATTCGCAGATTAGTGGGAATACTGTTGTTTTTTCCCAACCGAAAAACTATGGAATCATCTATTGTCTTGTCACCAATCAATCGATAAAGCAGAAAAAAAAAATCTTTCAACTCATTTAATAAGAAAGAATAAGATAATTTGTTTGCCTGCCAGCATTCCATTTGACTACTTGAACCACATTACCAGCATTCTCAGGCAGGCCCTTCCACTTTGAGGCTGCGAACGATATCCAATAAAATCCTCTCGAACAATCAAAAATAAAAGTGCAGTTACACATCTTTGTGAACCAAGATCTATCAACAAATAGTGAACATAAAGATAGAAAAAATTGTTTGTCATGATGAATTGATTGCAGCAATTCCACTGCACGCCAGTTGAGAATGGAGAAGTAGATAGTTTAAGTTGCACAGATCCTTTTCAAGCTAGTTGGAGCAGCAAGAATTGAAACTGCGTAGCAGGATCCAGTCAACCACTACACTGGAAGAGTGTTGAATCAAGAGTAGACGGTAAGCCAAACAACTTTACAAAAAAATTACAAAGTTGTTATATCGGATTCCAGCGGGTGTCAATGGAGGAGGCAATGATATGAGTCGCCAAATTAGGTAATCTCTCTCCCTTTTAATTCAAAAGGCATGCCCTTAGGTCCCTTTAAGCTCCCTGATCGCGCCACGGTGGAGCAACGCCTTCTGTGTGTCGCCGACCCAGTCTCCGGTGGTGGGTTCACCACCACCAGCGAGACCCTTGGTCTCTTGGATCGAGGTAAGGCCCTTAGGGCCACTCCTCCTTCTTCCTCCTCCTCCTCCCGGAGACCCCATGTCGTTGCCATTGCCCCGTCGATCGTCGACCGCCGTCAAGGAGGCACTGGAGTTCACCAGACACCCTCGCTCTATGCCGCTGCATCAGGAACCTCCGCCATACCTCTACGAATTCCTCCGCATCGCCACGCCGCCGCCTGGATCGTTGTAGTGCCTCGATGACCCACCGAAGCCATTGCCGCCAACGTAGAGGTGGGAGGAACATCTCAGACCTCGCTGAACCTCACCGATGCTTCCCAGAGCCTCGCTGTGACTCCCCGAAGCTCTCCTGACCCTCGCCGTCACCTTCCCCAGCGTCGACAGAGCACCACGCTGGAGCGTAGACGTCGACGATCCACCGGTGATTTTCGAAAGGAAGTTTTTTGGGCCCAGGCTCCTTAGTTTTAGGTTTTTTTATTCTTATGTCCTTAGGATATTACATTTAAGTCCTTTTTCATTACAACTGGGTCCAAATATTTTTTTTTTAGTCCTTGTAGTTTTAAAAAAACTTTCGATTATTTATTTATCTCTGTAAGATTTGCATATAATCCCCTACACATTTTAATTTTTCATCTTTATTGCATTCATGATATTTTATCACATTTAGGTCCCCAAGATCATGAATTTAATCTATTCCTAGTCTTGCTACATGGTAGCAATTCTTGGAGTAAAATCCTCACCACTCTGACCTAGGTCAATATTTTCTAACCAAAGATGTAGTTAGACCAATAATATTATGAGTAGTATGTACAACAATTATCTCAGCATCAAGTCAGATGGACTAAAGAATTTTTTTTTTTTGTTAACGGTTGAGATAGTAAGAGGTGAATTTTTATGCATGCTCCAGGATTCGAACCTGGGACCTGTGGCGAGTTTAGAGTTCTCCCAGCCACTGTGACAATGAGACATTGTCGACTAAAGAATAATTGGAACAAGCACATTCCAAATCTTATTTGATAACTTATGTTTACTACAACTAAACGTATAAAATAAACATGCAATTTCCATATTAGATGTACAAACAGAGTAATTAAGAAAGAAACTATCCAAATTTTAGAAACATAAAAGTAATTTAAGAATAAATGTTCAGAGTTTTCTAGATGCAATCCACACAAAGTGTCACAGGATTGACCTAGTCAACTCCTTTTAGAAAGATTAACTTAAGTAAGAATTTTATCATCGAAAACCAACCATACAAAGAGTTTGATTTTTAATAGAATTTTACTCTTCCAAAGGCAACAAATTAACGGAGATCGAATACCTCCATCATTCACTAGTGCATAGCAGGATTTAACAGAGAAAATATTGTTTCCAGATGATTCCCGAGCAATTGAATCAAAACCTTGTTTAAAAGTAAGATTGCCCAAGATTAGGGGTGGCAATAGATCAAGTCTGGGTCGGGTCTACCTATACCTAGACCCATCTTATTTCATGGGTCTGGGTCTGGGTCTGGGTCCTAGGGTTCTAAAATCAAGACCCAGACCCAGACTCTTGAAGATAATGGGTCTAGGTCCGGGTCTTGGGTCTAATGAATCTTCCAATTTATTTTCATGTTTTTAAAGAAAGTAAATTTTTAATTAAACTAAAAACATTGTAAATAAATATGCTAAACAATTCTCTGTCAATACACATATATTATGAATAAAATACTATCATAAATATATATATAACATGAACAATATCATGAACTATTGATATTTGAACAACACATAAATAAATATATCCAACTTCAACAAACCAACTTTATTAATGTCCATACAACAATCCTCTGTCAATGTGCATACACCACATAAATTTTAGACTTAAGAGAGAATGAGATTTAAGAGTAGAATAATATATATTATATATATAGTGTAAATATTATACATTAGTCCTTATATTTAACTTATAATATATTATATATAAATCGGGTCTACGGGTCCATGGGTCTGAATATTTTTAGATCTAGACCGGACCCAATAAATGAGCTGGTCTAGCAGATCTAGATCTACGGGTCTATGGGTCTTATTTTCGAAACCCAGATCCATACTTTACGGATCTAAACCCACGAGTCTTGAGTCCAGATCCAACCCATTGCCAACCTTACCCAAGATATCCTCGAAGCATTCTAATTGTTCTTGAAGAATGCTAGAATTCTACCCAAGAGCCAAATCATAGTCAAATAATTTTGAATAATCTGAAGAGTAAATTGAGAACATTTTCCTGACCTATATTTTCCTGTACTTAGATACAGCATGCAGGTCAGATAATAAATAATTTAAAGTCGAATCCTTGCACCAATTATTTTCCCAAAATATAATTTTTTTCACCATTCTTAATAGAAAATCTTGTAAATACATTGAAGAATGGAAAACAAGTCTTCAACTCCTGCCAAATGGGAGAGCAACCACTAGACAGCCTTTTGTAAGACTCCCACAAGCTTTTCCCCATGGTTATTAATTATTACGATTCTCTGTTCAGCAAACTCCGGTCCTACTTTCGGTTCTGACTGCAGTTGCTCCCGGGATACAGTTTCCGGTGAGCCCTCCTCCACTGGCTCCATGGCAGCAGGTGCGGGCGAGAGTGAGCGGAAGAGAATGGGGAAGTGGAGTGTTGGTGTTTGGATGGGGGATGGTGAGGAGAAGGTGGGGAGTTTGGATCTCGAGGTGGAGAACAAGAGTGGCTGCGGGGACAGCAGCAGGGCTGGAAATGGATCAAGCAGACGGAGAGAATGCTAGGGTTGTAAGTGGAATCATCCATTGTCTCAGTGAATATATGAAAGTAGACCTTGATGTGTGCACCACGTGAGCTATACAAAATCAATGAAATCTCATGGAATAAATTGTTGAGATGTATACCTTCTGCAATTATGAGTAATGTACTCATCTTTACTTTCAGATGAGGTACAACCTCATTTATACTGTATACTTTTTCAATAAATTATGTGATATTCAATCCATAATTACTAAAAAAAAAGAAAGGGTTAATTCAGATTTATTTAGAATGTAATAATTTGAAGAGAAAATTAACGTATGACTATTAGCATTCAACTTCTTAAGAATCAATGTGAAAATAATTGATCAGGTTACTCGGTAAGTAAGCAAAAGAATGGAAACAAGTGGATAAAACTTACCAACATTGCCACCACGAAGTAACCTACGGAATTTTCAAACTTGAAAGTTCTAAAGAACATTAGAAGAAACAAGAAAAACAAACATATTGCTCGAGTCAATAAAATGGAGAAGAAGATCAACTAATTTGTTTTTTTTTTGTAATCGGTAAGTTAATATTAATATTTCCCTTAACTATATATGCAACCACGACTAAGAGATTAACAGTATCAAAATACAGATTGTATCCAAAAAAACAAGCCTTACAGAATCATATGTTCCTGCTAATAATTGCCACCTTTCAATAGGCTAAACAAAAAATCTCCAGTAACAATCATATTGTTTTTAATTCGATTAACAAAACATTAATCACTGCAAAAGATTCTCATCAGCAGGAGCTAGAGTAGGCTGATTAGTATCCATCACTGGCCTGGAATTTTGAGGAGCTGGTGGTGCTTGCTCTAATTCCCTAATTTGCTGAAAAGAGGATACTAAGCGGAAGACTTCTTCTTTCTCAAAGCTTGTACCCAGACATTCTATCCAACATTGAATAAAAGAGATAATATCATTGATAATCATATTGAGGTTTTTACTCTTTCCCCTGAATATTCTATTATTACGTTCCTTCCATATTATCCACAAAATAACTTGTATAAAGGTATAGCAGCCTTTTAATGGGATATTAATTTTCAGTGCAGGTGGAAGTGTGAATAAATCTGCAATTGTGAATATTACAGGATATATAGAGCCAAGAATGAAAGTATTCCAAACAACACTAGTAAAAGAACAATGAATAAATAAGTGATTAGTTGTTTCCTTGTGTCCATTACAAAATATATATATGTCAGAGCTGTTCTATCCCTTTTTACAAAGATTGTCTTTAGTTAGCACTTTATTGAAGAGAACCAACCAAGAAAAAAGTTTAACTTTTATAGGAACCCAACTATTCCAATTTGCTTTTGAGAATTGAAATCTAAGCCCTCCATCATTCAATATTTTATAACAGGATTTCACAGTGAAATTTTCATTGGTTGGGTTCCAAAACATAGTATCATCTTCAGGAATTAAGTAAGTATTGTTTAATATTTTCATTAAGTAATCAGCCTGATCTTGAGTAGATGCATAATTAACATATGTCATGGGGCTAGAAAATAGTTTGTCAAAGTCTGATCTGAAGATCTCTAATGTTTTTTCAATCAAAGCCTTTTTGTATTGTACAAGTTTAAATAGATCAGGTAAGATATCTCTAAGGTTTTCCCCATTCCACCACCTATTTTCCCAGAAAATTATGTAATTCCATTTTTAACTTGAAAAGAGGAAAAGCAATTGACAATATCAAAATAACCTTTGATTTCTTACCACAGAGGGGAGGATCTACCAGTTGATGTGTTTAAAAGAGCATCAGGCCATGCTCTTGAAAAATATCTAGCTTTGACGGACATTAATGGTGAGAATAATTTGAAGTTTGTGGGTAGAAACTTGCACTTTGTTTAGCATAATACTAGAATGCAACTACTATGTTGCATTTGATACGTTGAAATGGGACCAAATATAGACCGGAATAGAGTAAAAAACGTAGTTTAGAATGAAATTTTTATGTTTAGTACAAAAATAATTTTAAAATAATCATTCCATTGAGAATCAAATTTCCATTCAACTCCTTATATAGTAATAAAAGATGTTTAAACTACGACTTCAAGTACTACCACACGATGTCACAGTCAGGGACTCCCTAACCCTTCCCTCATCAGCAACGGTTTCCACATCAACAGTGTTGTGTCGATCAACACTCCAGACCTAGAGGCACTTTGAGCTAGATTGGGCGTTCATCGACCTCGACACACCCAAGGAGGAAGGGATGAACTTTTGCATCTGCATCAAGGAACTCGTCCCTTGGGTCGCCACATCACTACAAATCGCCTATGTGAAGAACACTACTCCTTGTAGTGGTAGTGGCGTTGACATGTCCAAGAGCATCGGCAAAGGTTCCTTTTTAGGTTTCGATGTTAACATTCTTCATGGACATCTGTTGATATCTCTGTCTTTCTTGTCTCTTCCAAAACTTTTTTTTTTTGTTTTTTTCTAGTCAATTTGTTCTTTGTGTGTGTAATCAATAAATTGTTTCATCAATCTTTTCTTTTTTTTCGTAAAATCTTATATTCTTACATCCAGTGATTATCACTTACTTCAATAAAAGTTTAACAAAGCAAAAAAAAAGAGAGGTAGAAATGTCACTTAAGAATTATTAAGATCTTTGCATTATTTTTGAAAATGATCGAGTAACAGGAAAATATGCTTAAACAAAGATCAAGTCATTTGCACTCTACATTTTGATTAGATACTATACATAGGAATAAAATAAATGTTTCATTCTATTTGAGATTGTATTTCAGAATTCATTCCATTTTAACGTATTTTCATTCAACACTGCATGAGACTACGTGAGCTACACATTTGAGATTGCTTAATACAATTGTTTAAATGATGGATATAATTTATTTGCAAATTTCATTGGATCGAACGGTTGATAATAGTTGATCTCCCGAATACAAGCATGTTACCCGGTAGCATTGAATCGCCAACAAGATGGGATCCAACATCCAACAAATCCTCGATGGATAGATCTCGAATTTAATGGTCTCGCCAACAACCATGTGCTTTCTTAAGTAGGCTTCTGTAGTTTCTACAAGTTTGGTGACTAATTTCTCGTGGAAGGTTGCTGTGCTAGCGGTCTTCCAATTCGCCTGAGAAAGCTGTAACTTTGTAGTTGTTAGAATTCCATGGAGAAATGACTTGAAAAGGTTATTTGAATCGTTGTTAGAATCATAGATATTGCAAATTAATATATATCTACGGATATTTCTTATTAATGATTTTTAATTATGACGGCAAAAAAAACATAATTTATTGGTATAACCTACCACAATAGTGTTTGCCTTTTGACATATATTAATCGATAAGTGTTAAAATAGTTTCAAATTGAAAAAATTGATGACAGAACTTGTAGTTATTTATAAATAAGTTTCTTTATTTTTTGTCAATTAATTTTAAATTAAATGTTTATATTTCAACACATAATATAAGAACCAAAAGGAGATATTTATTGGACCTAAAAAAAGACTATATTCCAACAACAAGAACATACCAATTAAATGATTTGTGCCAATGGCTAGTTAACTTGTGGATTCTGACAAAAGAAATGTAAATATTCTTTTAACCCACATTTTAGTTCATTTATTTGTCTCTCACTAGTACGCTAAAGATAAGATGAAAATAAATGAACACAAGATTCAATTCATCAAAAGTTGTTTGAAACTACTTGTACAATTCCATTTCAGCCCGTACGTATGTGCTGAAATTCCAAGCGTTGAAAGATAACCGACGAGGCGACCACATACAAGGTCTTGTGAGTCAGCCAGCTATTGTAACTTTTTTTTTCTTTCCTTTAAGTTACCATTGTAACTTTCATTTTCTTTATGTCTGCCTTCATTTTGTTCTGGTACCCTATGAATCATAATTATTGTGTTTTGTGGTTGTATAACTTTGAATGGTTTCGCAGCCAATATCTTTATCCAATCTATTTTACCTTTTACCTTTTGGAAAAGAAAAAAAAAATATTAGAGAGAGTCAACTATTGACCTATTGTTGCATGTGGGTACGAAAACAAGTAGTAGTTCCCCATAACTACCGTTCCCCCAGTAACTCTAAAGTCAACCCAAGCAACGAGTTCCGACCACAACAACCAACTACTATAGTGTAGTTGGTCAAGAGGAGTGGAACTTCTACCTCCTTCTCAGGTTCGAATCTCACAGACCACAAAAAGAAAATATATACATACCGATATCAACAAAAAAACGAGTTCCAACCATAACTACCGTCACCGCTGACCACTCCGACTCTTCTGTGGCCAAAGAATCAATGACAAGAAGTTCGGACCTCTCGACTACAATTGCCACGCAACAGTTGCTCCTCTCGTTCTTAGGACGGTCTGACGCCATAATTGACTCGATCACTGTTGATGTAGGCATCAGTGTGGCGGTTCCAACGTACCCCGTGGCCGGATCCTTACATGTTGTTTTAGAGATCGATGGTGATGGCAATGGGGATGATAGATCCAAAGGAGCATAACGAGAGATTGTGTGAACTTCTACTTTGTTATCTTGCAATCAATAGGAAGCATACACACCAATACATTGTCGGGATTCTCTTGAATTTCATCTTAAAATTTTGACATTTAACTAAAAATCAATTAACGATGAATATCCGTTGTTAATAAGCTTAGAAAACACTAATTATCAGTTGGTGTTTGATCCGAGAAAATAGTGTCTTAACATCAATTGATCGTGAGTGAGGACATCAAGAAAGTTTTTTAGTATGTTTGGGTGACTTGTAGTTTTGTATAAAAGCTGAGTTCGAGTGTCATAGCTGGAACATGGATGCTTATCATTTTTATCAGCAAACAAGTTAGTACAGGTTGTTAAAGTCAGTATTTTGAGGAATTACAATTTGAAACTTCTTGGTAATCTCGTGGATTGCCCGCAAGTATTGCAAAGAACGAGGCAAAATACGTCACTCGTTGTAATGTATATAGTAAAGATGTTCAGCAAACAAACATACGCTGTTCTATTTAAACATTAGTGTTTAAAAAAAAAAATCACTATTTTAATATTTACGAATATTGCACCACGCCACGGTCTTGAAAGTCCCATATGGCCATATGGTAAGATACTAAGATAGGTATATTCGTGTACCTGTAAAGAACACACCATGCAAGAGGTTACCCAAGAAAAAGGCATACCACACTGCGAACCGTATTCATAAATACGACAGATGCATTATGCGACCACAGCATTCTCCATGGTGCATTAAATAAATCTTGATTTATATATTTTATCTTGTAACATACGATCAATATCGACGTGAATGTGCCATATGTCCTGGTGCACTGCAGGCTGAGGTATGAAATAATCTTGCCATTATGAAATCCCTCCACCACTACAAGGAGTAGTGTTCTTCTTTACACAGGCGATTTGTAGTGATGTAGCGACCCAAGGGACGAGTTCCTTGATGCAGATGCAAAAGTTCATCCCTTCCTCGATGGGTTTGTCGAGGTCGATGAACGCCCGACCTAGCTCAAAGTGCCTCTAGGTCTGGAGTGTTGATCGGCACAACACGGTTGATGTGGAAACCGTTGCTGATGAGGGAAAGGGTTAGCGAGTCCCCCATTGTGACATCGTGTGGTGGTACTCGTAGTTTAAACATCCTTTACTACTATATAAGGAGTTGAATGGAAATTTGATTCTCAGTAGATGATTTTTTTTTTTTTTTGTTAACGGTAGTAGTTTATATTAATAAGATAGATCAAAAACACGTAGTTTAACCAAGTCCAGAAAATACATATTACACAGTCGAAATTTCCAACTGAAAGCCACAGAGTATAGCAAAAATGAATCAAAAAGTTCACAACTGATTTCCAGGATTAACCAATAGTTAATCAAATCGGAGGGTTGTCCTCCCTAAAGACCGGTGTAGAAGCATTGTAATCCGACCCATGTTGGACAGAAGGAGCCAATGGTGCTTGCTCCAATTCCCTCTACTGCTGAAAGGAAGATAAAGATTGCAGCATTTCCGTTCTTTCAAATTCTGTGCCCAAAGATTCTACCACACAATGAAACATCGAAATAATATCATTTATTATCAAACTGGAGATTTTTGGAATGCCCCTGAATGTTCTATTGTTTCTTTCCTTCCATATGAGCCAAATAAATATATGAATAAAGGTGAGAGAACCAGTTGAAGATGCTTGAAAATGTAGCACAGGAGGGTAAACAAATAAATCTATAATTGAGAACATAGCAGGATAGGTGCATCCATTAGTAAAGGCCTTCCAAATTTTTTGTGTGAAGGGAGCAGGATAGATGATTATTTTAAAATTACTTTTATACTAAACATAAGAATTTCATTCTAAACGTACGTTTAGAATGAAGGTACATAATGCACTGCATGCTGAGGTATAAAATAGTCCTGGTTATGCATGGAGGGATTTTATAATTTCATCATTAACTATTGGACAAACTCAGACATCATTCTTAAATCAGACTCTCCCCTGGCAAATTTTACATTTAAACTTAAAAAGCCTGAAGGTACATATCAGGAATTGGGTAATCCCTAGGAGAGAGAAGATAAGAAAGAGATTAGAATGCATAGAATCTCATATCATGAGGATAGATTACATGGCTGAAAGTCAAACACTTGACAATGTTATTTCGAACATCAAGAAAAATCTCAGAATTGAACATCATAGCCTCCTTTTAGAACAAGAAATCTACTGGAGACAAAAATCTAGAGTACAATCGTTAAAAGAGGGAGATTAAAACACTGCTTTTTTTCATAATATGTTTAAATATCGTAGAAGACTTAACACTATTTCTCCCCTCAAGGTCAATGGTATTCTCCTGACTTCCCCTTCTTTGATTTGTCTTGAGCTTAAGAATTACTTTACATAGCAATTTAACAAGTACTCTAGGGCAAGGGTATCTCTGAACTGGGAATCCCTGCTTCCAAGGAAAATCACCAACCCAGATCTGCTTGAGAAAGAATTCATCATAGTAGAAATTATAAAAAAGTACTTTTGATCTTCCTAGAGATAAGTCCCCTGGTCTTGATGGATTCCTCTTAATATTTTTCCAGGAGTTCTGGGAAATTTTGTATCCTGATTTAATGGCAATTTTTCAAAAACTATACCTAGTTTCAGACCCTGATTTTCTCAAGCCTATAAATCAAACCTTTATTACTCTAATTCCTAAGAAAGAATGTGCTGAATGTGTCGAAGATTACGGGCCAATTAGCTTACTCAATAGCACTTATAAGATCATTACTAAATGTTTAGCCACTAGGTTTACTCCTCTCCTTAATGACATAATTGATGACTCCCAATGTGCTTTCCTCTCTGGGAGATACATTGGTGACTGCTTTTTGGTTGTTCAAGAAACCTTAAATTACATGAAGATTGCAAATATCCCTGGGTTTATTCTGAAATTAGACTTTGAGAAAGTATTTGATAATGTGAATTGGAAATTTAGGTGTTACTGTTCTGAGGCTCGTCTGTATGATTTTGTGATTTGGGCTTGGGTCTTGTAGGTCGGCTTCTGGTTGTGTGTTCCTGTGCGTAGTTGGCACTATGCATTATGACACTATACTTGTGGACCCTTGGGTGGGTCCACGTGTGGGCCTGTATTGGTGGACCGGTTGGTGGTGTGAATTTAGTGTACTCGTGCGGAGTGTGGGTAGTCAGGATGTGCAAGTGCGCACGTGTCCAGCTACCGCATTGCATGACTTTATAAGCCCATGCACGCCCGATGCACGACCAACTCACCATCCTTCTCTTCTTTCCTCTGCACATCTTCTCCTCCTCCTCCTCTCAAGGGCCACCTCCATCTCTCCCTCCACCTCCCTCTCTCTCTCTCTCCCCCTTCCACTCTTTTCTTCCCCTACACCATTTCCACTCCCCTCCAACTCGCTTATACCTTCCTCTCCCCCTGTTTGGCATGCTCGAGGGTCGGCGGCGGCGTGCGGCAGCTCGTGGTGGTGTGTGGAGCTTCGGTGAGGAGTCCCTGAGGTTGTGGCATGGCTGACGACGCGTAGGATAGCCGAGGTTGGCTGGAGGCTGGAGTTGAGTCGTCGAAGTGTATTTTTCAGGTACGTACCTCACCTCGTGTGGTAGAAAGCATGAAAATGGTAGAAAATAATAGGAATGCGTGAACTCTAGGTAAATTTACATTCCTAAAATTTATTGTTAATTCATGAAGATTTATGGTGGCATTTATGGTCATTTATGGCGATGTATAGTTTTAGGTCGTTTTTGACCCGTGTGGCTTCTCGAATTTATTTCTCCATGTATGATGGATGGATTTTGATTTTGTTTGTGTGGATTTGGAGTAGACTAAAAGTCTACAATATATGTTTGGATTTTGTGGTGCTTGTTTTGAGGGCCCGCCTGTAGGTCCCAGGTTGGGCGATTTCCATGGATAGAGCACTGGGTCGTTTTCTAGATACGCAAAAAATGGCATACGGAAATAATTTTGGTATACCGTGTTGCTTTCAATTTAGGTCCTCTAGTCGAAATTTGACATTCGGTCTGTCGAATTTCTTCGATCTACTGAACTAGGGACTTTCGGTCGATCGATCTGGTTTTTTGTCTACTATTTTTGTGTCTGCACCTATTTCGGTCGATCGATTCTGGTCGGCCTTTCAATCCAGGAAATTTTGGTATACCGATCCCATTTCGATATGTAGATTCAAAGCCCAGTTGTTTTATAAAATGTGTTTCCCATGGATTTTCTGGATTAGTTGTTTTACCCATTTGAGATGGGACCGTGGGTCGTCAGAGGTGGTCTTATGTGGGACACCTGATGTGCCATTTTTCTAAGATTTTGAAAGAATTTCTGAAGATATAAACTGGTTTTTAAAGAGATGAGTTGGCCATTTTGGAAATGGTTTTCCTGATTTTCTGTGTGTAGGCCGAGACACCGTGGGACTATGTCGTCGGGACCAAGGAATGTAACGACATTCTTCAGTGGTTGGGCACATCTCCCTGGTTAAGGTCGGGGGCCGAGATACCTGAGACTGAGGGCCGTTGGGTCTTGGAGGTATGAGACTCCCTGACTGTCGTATCAAGGTTAAAGTTGTGCTCCGTAGGATGAGGTGTCTTGTGGCATTACGGGGAAGTATGATACTCTTACTGCCGCTGTGAGCACTAAGGTTCGAGTGTTGTCGCGTGTGGAGATATGACACTCCCTCTTGAGCATCATGTAGAGGACGTCGTGAGGAGGCGTACCCTATGGTGGTCAGTGTGGTGGGACACATGTCCAATAGCTGGTAGCTTCCTGAGAGACAGGACTACCTTCCTAGATGGGGGTTGGCTTTGTGAGAGTTCTCCAGGTGGGAGAATCGTAGGACGGTGATGGCTCCTACACAAGATGGCTTCACCATGGTAATGCAATGCACCATGGTGGCTGCTTGTGGCCAGAGTTGGTTGTCTAGCATAGGACTTCTCAACTCACTATATGTGGTTTTGACCCTTGAGGGCCTCGTTTGTGTTTTTGGGCTGGTAGAGTCCTATTTGTTATTTTGGCCGGTGTGGGCCACGTTTGTTGTGATTTTCGACCTTGTAGGCCTAGTTTGTGAGATTTTAGAAAGAAAATGATTACGAAAGAAATTTAAAGGAAAAGTAAAATAAATTTGTTTTCCGTCGTTTTTGTAGGGTGCATGCTGAGTAACTTTTGTCACTTATGTTTTTCTTTGTGGTTTTGAATTGCAAATGCAGACATGCAGATGGGTTTTTGCATAGTGCATAAGTCTAAAGTCTCGTAGTCGCACACACAGGTTCTTAGTAGATGATATTTTTGTTTAGCTTTTAATTTCCTGTAATTTAATTTATTTTAAATTATTATTGGAATTGAGGGCATGACATTAAGAGACGATGCATTTCATGCATCAAACTTACAACCCTGGTATAATCTTAAAATTGGACTTTGAAAAGGCATTTGACAATGCCAATTGGGAATTTTTAATCAAATCCTTAAGAGGTATTGTGACCGTGCGTGTCCGTCCGACCAACCGCCCGACCCGAAGGGAAAGGAGGTGAAGAGGAGGAGAATCACAGCCATGCCTATGACGGCGAAGGCGCAAGGATAAAAGAAAAGAAAAGAAAAAGGAGTGGAGTCGCCACCTAGTCTTTTAAGG
>JAMKQA010002130.1:0-20580 GCA_024699735.1 Posidonia australis | reverse complement strand
GTTGCAGATAGGACACTCAGGTCTCAATCAACTGTGACATTGGATAGTAGTCCATCTTCAATTGTGCTCCATGTCAAATAGCTAATTCAGCTAGGTGATAAACTTTAGAGTTATTCATTTGTCATTATATTTTTTGAGAGTTCAAAGAGTGCTTGTTTTGTTTTGCATTTTTAGAGTTATTTTTTGCTATTATTTGGAGATTGGGTGCCAAAACCAATCCACAAGGAGAAGAACTAGAAGGAAACAAACAAAAACCAATCAACAAGGAGAAGAATTAGAAGGGAAGGAAAGAATATCTCTATGGCTGGGCCAGAGCTGTGTGGGTGAGTTGTTGAGCTGTGTGGGTTGGAGCTGTGTGAGCTGCATGGTAGAAGGGAACTAGGTGGAGGAGGAGGACAGGTTGTTGCTGCATGGGCAGGTCGAGGAGGACAACGAGGACGATTGCTGTGTCAGTGGGTTGAAGAGGAGGAGGATGACAACGAAATGGTGGGCATTGTGGGAGAGGAAGAGAGGTGGGATGCGGGTTAGGGTTCGGGGGAAGAGGTGAGGATCATGGGAGAGGAAGAGAGGTGGGATGCAAGTTAGGGCATGGGGGGAGAGGTGGGGAAATTTCATTGAAATTCCAAGGGGAGAGGTAGAAAATGATTTCCTGTTGGACTTTATTATTTTGGAATCCAACGGAATTCACTTTCCATTAATTTCATTTCCAATCATGTGGACAAACACTAAGATTTTACTTAATCAACAGGAATTCACTTTCTGTGCTAATCATTTCCATTACTTTCCAGATGGACATCCCTCCCTTGGTTTCTGTTCTAGGCTCGCTTCGATACCCTGGGTTCTTGCATGATTTTAGATGTTGCAAATTCAATTTTGTGGAGTTGGGATGATTTTGAAAGGGTTTTAGTGTTCAGTGAAATCCCATATTGGTGTCTACAGAGGGATAGGGTTGAATCTTCCTATTGGAAGTAGATTTGGAAGAATAAAGCTCCACAACAGACTTAATTATTTAGTTCTCTAATCTGTAATCAGGGGGTTCTTGGGGAAATGGCTCTTTGAAGGAGGGATTTCAGCTGGCTGCTAGATGTATCTTTCAGTTAGAGACCATGGAGGATGCAATGCATTTGTCTTTTAAAGTTTTCCATTGGAAAGTTGGTGGTTTGGATTGTTTGGTTGGTGGGGAGAGTGTGGAGTCTCCTGCCTCACCTTTAGTGCTTCTGAGATCCTTGGATTGATACTTGCCCATGGGATAGGACATATGTTCGACTGCAGCCTTACTAAATGGCCTTACTCAATAGGGCAGCACATCAATCACAGCATTAGGACAGATGCTTTAACCCAGCATTAATCTGGAAAACGATCCTTTTAATGATTTGATGGTTGGTTGGAGAGGAACGTGAGGATGTTATTAAAGAAGACTTGAAGGTCTGGTCATCTACCCCATGATTGTAAGGATGCTGTATTTAGTTCCACTTGTCATAGTATGAACTTGTTGTGGTCTAAATTTGTTTTGGTTTTGAATGTTCTTGGAATTCAAATTCAAAACCCATGCTTGAATGAACCCAACAAAATTTTATAATTTTTTTATTACTAAAAATCATGAATTAATGTGCTGATTTCATGTTTCTACACTCCCGATATCATAATCTAAGTTGTTTACTTGATTTGAGTTCTAAAGCAAGAGAAAATTTGAAAGTCTATGTCACATCTTTGAAGTAAGGAAACAGTGATTTCTTTTACTATGTTTCTGTGTCTTGCAAACATGGTTTGACATGGGACTTACATGACTCTGACTTGGTGTGGTTTCATCATGTTGGGTTGAATAGTGTCTTAACTTTGTGGTCTTGTGAGTCATATTTTCTGTTATTTTGTTCGTGTCCCTTCGCTTTATTGTCTCAGCACCTTTTGTAATTGGGTTATTTTTGTGTTGGTCTTTGGCTGGCAGTACACTTGTTAGTCAGCATATTTTTGTTGTTTCTTGAAGATTAATTGCTGATTCTGTTTTCAGAAGGCAAATAAGGTTGTTTTAATTGGTAGCGTTCTTTATAATACCATTGGTTATAGATGTCCAATTAATTTCCTATCACAAGGGTGCAGTTCAATGTTTGAATTGTCTTCATTTCAAATGTTTATTAGTTTAGAGTTCTGTGCTAACTTCATTCACCATTAACTGCCCATTTATATTCCCTTTTACTCCCAAAAAAGAAGAAGAAAGGAAACTAAGGGTGTGTTTGGTTTAGCTTCTGGTCAGATTCTAGTGTGTAGATAGCTTAAAACACCCATAAGTTATTCCAAACAAGGTATTGGAACACAGCTTCTACCACATGAAAATATGTATCAAACACAGATTCTGTACAAACTGGTGTTGGGATCCTTCTACCAGAAGTTGTGGATTTTATTTATTTTTTTCTCCATATTGTCCTTATAATATTCATGTATTTATTTTATTTTACCTTTGTAATTTACAATATTACCAAACCTACATCTTTGAATAATGTCTATGTATTCATGTAACATATGGCGTGTGATTTTGTTTGCTGAAGCTAGAGATTGTGTTTAGCATTTGAGTTTTACAGGTAAAACTTAGACTGCATGTCTACATCTTTGAATAATGTCGTTTCCTGCTAAAATTATGTTTTGTGCGTGATTGGATCAAGTTCGCTTTGAAGCATAGAATTAAAGGGAAAATTAAACTATTGGCTTTATTTTTGATGCCTTGGATTTATAGCCAAACAAGATTCTACACATTTTAGTAGAAGCTAACTTCTAAAAATGAAATCAAAAGCCAGTGTTAGGAAAAAAGATAAAATTTAGCTTTCTAAAGGAGTATAACCAAATGCACCCTAAAAAGGGAATGGTAAAGTTGATATTTCTTTAAAATCTATATGTATGGTGATCTAATAGGGTCCACCTCAGTTAAGGTAATTGAGGCCCTCAATCTAAATCGTCTATTTTGATCACAATAATTAAATAACTGCATATTTCAAAAACATATGCAAACTAATTAAATAAAAAAACTAAGGAATCCAGTAATAGAGGAGGTAGGTAGTTACCAAAGTAAATGCCGAAAACCACTCCATCCATCCCAATTACAACAGATTATTTCTTCTCACATAGGGCTAAACATCTTTAAATGGTAATTGACTAACTGTTGTATATTAAAACTAATTCGTCCTTTCCTCAAAGTTTCCTTCTCACATACAACTGCAAAATTTTTAATGATAACTATCATCCAGTAAACAGTATGATACAAACTTCTACTGTGCATTTATTAATTATTTTTTAACTTAAATGGATTGCATGATTAGTGGGATTGAGAGAATCTCTATGTCATAAGTTCATAACCGCTAACTCATACAAGATCGTGATAGCCTATAAAATAGGGTAATCAACCACCTTACTTTAAATTTTATATTAAAAAATAAATTTATTTTAAATAATTGGATTTGAATTTGATGCATGAGATTCACAACCTTACTTAGCTTGATTGGGCTCAAGTCTTATCACAGCGTGCACACACACACACACACGCACGCTCACACACACACACACACACACACACACACACAGAGTCTCTCTCTCTCTCTCTCTAAGCAAATTATTAGGTAAGGTCTGTCCTTACTTTTGCTATTTAAGATCTTTCATCATCCATTGTTAATAACACATTTCATGTTTTATATTAAATGTTGATTTTGAATTAGCAAAATTGATTATTTTGTAGTAGTAGTTTTTCGTTTTTCCTTCATTTTCATTTACTGATAGTTTTTTATGGTAACTAAATCACATTAATATCCTTTTTTATATGGCAATTTTGATTTTTTTACTTTATAATGTTTTAATTTTAGTTTCAGTTTCATACTTTCTTATTTTGTTTCAATGTTACTACTTTTTTTACTTTTAATTTCAGTATTTGAGACTATAGCTAGAATTCTCTCAAGCTTCTTATGTGGAGTGACAGGAGGGAGGAGGGGGAGGGCTGTTGCGAGCATTTTTTTTTTAAAATTTCTAGTTCAAGATTCTATAAGTTATAACAAATTATAATAAGTCATAATTAGCATATTTTAGCTTCTTAAATTAGAAGTTTCAAATCACTTAAAATTTTATTTATATGCATCCTAGAGAATGCAGATGATATCTAATTGTTTACATTTTTAATTTAATGGTTAAATATTGATATAGAAAAGGTTGACCTTAAATCCCTTAAATAAGTTCATGTCCTTACATAAAGCTGCTCCTTTATATATCAATAAATGTTGGTTTTAGACAAGCTTGCTCCTGCCACAACAGTATTTCTCATTGTGTGACCTGCTGCCATGAAAACTTCATGATTATATTCCTTTATTTTCAGGTCCTTTATGGTCCCAGAAGCTTCTTTGGAGTGGAGGATTACTTGGATGATGACAACAGCCGTCCATACACATACCAGAAGGCAAAACAATCGAAAAACCCAGAAAAACATGTCTCGTTCAAGCAACGCACCATAGCTTACATGGAACCATTTACACTTGATGTATTTATATCCAAGCGTTTTGTGTCAGCATCTCTCACTCACAGAGTTACAAGCAAGCAGGTCGCTGTTGCTGGAACCAACTCAAAGGACATCAAGGCAGTCCTTCAATCAAGATCAGATATACCTGCTTGCCTAGCAGTGGGCGGAATCTTAGCGGACAGAGCTAGAGAAGCAGATGTATTCACTTGTACTTACACTCCTAGGGAACGGGACAAGTTTGAAGGTAAGATACGTGCTGTTGTTCAGTCTCTTATAGACAATGGAATCGACGTTAAAGTTTATCTTGATTGATCTTCTATCATAGTCAATTTGGTTTCTTTTCTTTCTGAAATGTGTTTGTATTGCTAATGCAGTCAAGCCATTGAGAAGTATGTGGGAAAACTGTTGTAGTGTAGAAAATGTAGAAGCTCATCTCTTCTTGCTTTCTGAAATGTATTATTTCTTATATTTATATGCACGAAACTGCAGAGCATTTTATGAGCGTGGTTGGTGGCTACTTAGGTAAGCAAACTCTTCTAAAATTAGGGTTGAAAATGGATATGGATTATCCATTTTTTATTTGTTTTCTTATCTGTATGAATATAGGTATCTTTACCTGTCCAAATAGAGATAAATATAGATGTGCATATGCCATTTTAACCTGCATCTTTTTTAGGGTATGGATATTACTTGCTGTATTAGCATGTAACCTATGTATATCCATTTCAAACTTCTTAATCTATGATGGCTGCTATATTCTTCGACACGATTGTTACATTTTTGGGCCACGCACAAGTTTCAAAAAAGTGCAGCAACGTATGGTGGTGTAGGCTTCTAAGAAAATTTCGTCTCATATTTATTTACAGAAAATATTATAGTTAGACGTATAATTCTATTTCTATATTGCTTTATTAGATTGTAATTAGAGAATATTTCTTATTGGATTCTTTGATCATATTTGTATATATATATCTATATAAAAAAGATAGAATAGGTTCATCGACTTATTCCATATAACATGAATACCTATTTGTTTTTCAAAATCTATGTATTCTATAAAACTTCCAACCATTGTATTTGATCTGCATCATTTATAATACCTACATATAAAAATCAAGTGATCTCAAAATTTCTTTGTATCAAAATCTTTCGAGTAAGAATAAGATTAGAAAAGATACATAAGTCTGCAACAAAGCTGTTTCTTGAAGCAATGGCGAATGGAACTCTACGGTCACTGCTCCTCCAAACATCTCCCGCAGAACCTTCGCTCGTGCGAGTTGTTTAGGAGAGCCATTGAGTTCGACTGGGAGGCGTTCAAAGTCAGTCTCTCCGAGGACGAACCTTCCCCAGTCTTGATTCCTGTTAAGTCGCGTCGCTGTCTGGTAAAACCTAAACCCCCTTCTGCTCCGGCAGTTGCTATTCAAGGCCGTCGGAAGAGGAAAGCACTCTCTTCCTCCCTTGAACTGGGATCTGTACCCAGTCGTTCGAGCTCTCATTTATGCTCTATTTGGGGTAGATCTTCTTCGGACGACCTCTGTTCGCTCGGATCTGGCTCCATCACTGTGATATTTGGCCCCTTTTCCTGCAAATGCTTGCATTCTGGTTTTTCGGTTAATATTATTGTGGACTGTTTCTATTTCAGCAAATATTTAGCACCGTTTTGGTTGACGACGACGGTTACTGTTTCGCTATGCTCGATTTTTATTTCTAAATATGGTTTGGTGCTGTTTGATTTTTTATCTGCTCTTGATGATGGCACTCCTATATTCTCTGCTATTGCTGGCTTGTTTTTGGTGTCTCGACCTTTCTTGGGAGATATATCTCGCTCCCAAGCTGACCCCCAAGTAGACTCCCCCCTCTTGGCTTCGGCAGATCCTCCTTTTCTACCCTCGTCTCCGGTTAAAACTCTTTCGCTGGTGGGCCGCCAGGGCCTCTCTCCCCGACTGAACGATTGCGTGATTGGCAAGTCAGTCTTCTCTGACTTGTCAGGTTGGCCTGTCGTCTCGTCTTCTGCGTGGGGGTACTCTCGGTACTTCCCCCCTAATATTTCTGAATGTATTAAGTCTAATATATGTTTTGCGTCGGATTTAAATCATAACTCCGTAATTACTTCTGGTAATTGTGCAGATTTATCTTCTCCCGCCAAGGTGGTGGGGCCTCCTTTTAATTGCGAACCTGGCACCGCGCATGTCGTGCCAGTGTCATCTTCTCTTTCTGTCTTGTCTCCCATTAATTCTACGATGGTCGTACCACCTCCAAATGTTACTTTTCCTTGCGACATTAACTCTTCGCCGCTTTCTCTGTCTGCAATCTCTACGTCAGAGATTTCCTCTGACCACCTCTCCTTTGGGTTTGAACATAACCGCAGGGGTTCGCGGTTCGACGTTCTTCTGTCTGCTTCCTCTTCTGAGAATTCTTGTGGCAGCCTTGTAGCCTCTACGTGTTCTTCATCGGAGTGGACGGTGGTGGAGAAGAAGCGTAACGCCCTCTCTCCTCTGGTACGTTTTTGCCGTGCTAACGACCGTTGTTATAAGTGCGGTCTTCGAGGTCACTTTAAGAATAAATGCAGATTCTTGGGGTTCTTGCTATAGATGTAAGGCTTCTACTCACTCAGTAGTGATTTGCAATTTCTTTCAGGATCACCGAAGTCACACTCTCCCCCATGGTTGGCTTTTCCCCCCAAAATCCCATCCTAATCCCCCTATCCAACGCTACCTGTGATCTGACTTTACATTACTCCTGTTGTGCCATCATCACTGACCATTCATCTATCCTCACTAGGGATGCTCTCTCCCAGCACATCCTGAACCATTGGCCTTTACAGAGTAATGTAGAGATCAGCGATTTTTCTCCAAGGAAGTTCAGGCTAAAGTTTCCCTCTGTCAACGTTAAGAATGACATACTCAGTCGTTTTGGATCCTCTCTCCAGTCCCTCTCTGCATCTTTTGCCCATTGGACGCCTAGCTCCAATGCGGTTCTTTCCTTGAAGGAGGAGGGGACCTGGAAGGGATCCCCCATCACTTATGGTGTGTAGAGGTGTTCAATAGGATCCTCTCCGACTTTTCTGAACTGTTAGAGGTTGATCTTTCACTTGATAGAGCCAAATGCTTGGGATTTGCTAGGGTAAGGATCAAGCTTCTCCCTGGTATGGAGATCCCCGATGTCAAGTTCTATGCCTTCGGGAAAACTGTTTACCCGATTAAATTTAGACTCAGTTGGGATCTTTGCCCCTCCCCCAACACAAAAATCCTTCCCGGCATGGCCCAAACAATCCTCTCAGCCCACTTCTTCTACGAATCTGCAATCCACCATGAAACCCTTCAAAACTAATAAAGGTTGGCGGGTAAATAACAATGGGAGGAACCTCAATACCTCTAAAACCCAACATAAATCAGGGGAAAACGTCTGGATGAGGTCATCTGCCACTGCTCCACCTCTACCCTCAGTTCACAGCACTGCTGGTATTCTTCCCACCCCCTCAGCCCATGTTTCATCTGTATCAACTCCCTCTTCTTTAGTTAGTACCCCTGCCCCTCTCCCGCAGAGTTTCAACTCTGAAGCTGCTTCCAATTGGATGGAAACTGAGATTAAAGCTAGAAATCTTTCTCTGGCAAAGTTCAAAAAAGTCATGGCAATATATGACTGTCTGGAACAGGATGATTTGGGCACCTCCAATACTGAGCAGCCCTCTTCAAAGCCTACCACACCCGTGCATGCACAAGGTACTGCCCATCATTCAAGTCTAGATTCTGTTGATGAAATTAACTATAATTCTGCTTCCAATTACGATCTAGATTTATGTGATTCCAACATGAATACCACCTTGGTTAATCAAGCTGACCCGCTATTATGGGATTCTTATGAGCATTTTCAATCTTTCTGTGAGAATATTGGTATCTCTTTGGCCACAAAAAAAGATTCAATAGATTTCTTTAACCAAGTTAGGCTGGATCAGGGTAAGGACTATATTTGTTTAGAGGATCCTATTGCACCTTTTACTGGGATGGGATCCTTGGCTTCCTCCACCAATATTTAATGATTATTGCAGCTTGGAACATTAGAGGGTTGGGATCCGACCACAAAAAGAGAGAGTTAAAAGAATTTATTATATCCAATAAATGTGACATTATTATTGTCAGTGAAACAAAGAAGGAAGAATTCACTGATGGAACCCTAAGACTCATAGGCCGTAAAAAAAAAAAACTCCTGGGCTTTGCTACCCTCTATAGGTGCTTCTGGGGGCCTTCTAATTGGATGGGATAACAGGCTCTTAAATAATATAAAGTGTATTCCCTCCACTTTCTGCCTATCTATTAATTTTGTAAACTTAGATAATAATCTGAACTGGTGGCTCACTGGGGTCTATGGCCCCTGTGATCACAATCTGAAACACCTATTTATTGAAGAGCTACAATATCTCAGCACAGTTGTCAATAATTATTGGCTTCTGGGTGGTGACTTCAATGTGATTAGATTTCTTAGTGAACATTCACTTCAGATAAATAGTACTTCCCACATGGAGAGATTTAACGACTTATTGATCAAAACTCACTGATTGACTTCTCTCCAAATAACTTCTCCTTCACTTGGTCTAACTTTCAAATCAATCCCATGCTAGTGAAGTTAGACCGCTTCCTTGTTTCCCCAGGCTGGTCTAATAGTTTCCCAGATGCTTTTTGTTGTGGGAAAGCTAGAATAGTTTCAGACCATATCCCTATCCTGGTTGATACCATGGCTCCTACTTGGGGCCCTTCTCCCTTCCATTTTTATAAATCCTGGTTCTGTTTTGAGGATTTTGAGAAACTTATTCAAGATTATTGGCGACAGAATGGTTATCCTCTATCTCTTTCTTCTCCTGTGTCTGAGTTCAGCTACAAATTAAAAAATCTAAAAGCCTTAATCAAGCAGTGGATAGCTCCTATTAAAGCCAACAGAGCTCTTAGACTCCGACTTATTGAATCCCGAATACAGGATATGGATGCTGAAGCTGAACACTCTGTTAACATCAATTGGGAGGAGAAAAAGGCCCTAAGATTTGAACACTTTGACCTCCTTAAAGAACAAGAGCTGTACTGGAGGCAAAAATTTAGAGTTCAATGGTTTAAGGAAGGTGACTCTAACATCTCCTTTTTTCATAATATAGTCAAATGCCATAGAAGAGCTAATAATCTTTCTTCCCTCCTGATTAACAATACCACAAGTATCTCCCAATTGGAGATCTGTAGAGAAATTGAGAATCATTTTACTAAGGTATTTAACAAGGACAATTGTATGCATATATCCTTCAACTGGGATGCCCTTATCCCGGTAAAAATCCCTTACCCTGAACAATTAGAGACTCCTTTTGAGGAGGAAGAAATTAGAACCAGTGTATTCCATTTAGCTGGGGACAAAGCACCAGGTCCTGATGGCTTCCCTTTGTTCTTTTTCCAGCACTTTTGGGATCTAGTAAAAACAGAGTTATTCAACATATTTCAGTCATTCCATTCTTCTTAAGATCTTGATTTTCTCTCTTCTATTAATCAAACATTTATTACTCTTATTCCTAAAAAACAGGGCACGATTAGGATTCAAGACTATAGACCAATTAGTCTTGTTAACAGCCTGTACAAAATTATTACAAAGTCCCTGGCCTCTAGACTTTCACCAGTGTTGAATACAGCCATTGATGCTTCCCAGAGTGCCTTTCTGGCAGGGAGATCTATTGGGGATTGCTTTCTTGTTGCTCAAGAAACCCTTCACTATATGAGATCAACTATTATTAAAGGTTATCTTCTAAAACTGGACTTTGAAAAAGCATTCGATAACATTAACTGGCACTTCATGTTCGAGTCTCTGGCTGGAATGGGTTTTGGGGTTAAGTGGATTTCTTGGGTTCGTATGTGTATATCCACTGCCAAGTTCTCTGTTTTAGTTAATGGATCTCCTAAAGGTTACTTTGGGGTCTCAAATGACTTAAGACAGGGCGACCCCTTGTCCCCATTGCTCTTTATCATTGTTACCAATGTATTGAATTGTATGCTGCTGGCTGCCTAGAGAAATAACCTTATCTCTGGGATTAATTTCCCACATGATGGTCCCTCCTTGGTCAATCTGCATTATGCAGATGACACTCTGTTATTTTTGCCTGACAGTGTAGAGAATATGATTAATATTAAAAGAATTCTATGTTGTTTTCAGTCGTGCTCAGGATTGAGAATCAATTTTCATAAGTCTTCACTCACTGGAGTGGGTGTAACTTAGGTCTCCTTATCCTCTGCTTGTGATATTATGGGGTGTCCTAAGGCTGACCTTCCCCTCACATATTTAGGTCTGCCTCTACATTTCAAAAGAGCCACTGCTCCAGTGTTAGAGAAAATTTCCAGAAAGCTTTCCTCTTGGAAAGCCAGGCATCTGTCTCTAGGGGGCAGGCTAACCTTAGTTAATGTCGTCTTATCTGTCATTCCCACTATATGTCTGTTCTCCATTTGCTCATAAAGATTGAGAAAAAGTTAGATACACTCAGAAGTAAATTCCTGTGGAATTCTCTTACCCCTAATCATAATGGAATGCACTTAATTAAGTGGGCTCACATTTGCAAATCTAAACTTCATAATGGTTGGGGGATAATTAATTTAAGAAATTTCAGTGCAGCCCTTCATTCCAAACTTATTTGGTAGTTCCTTTCTGGTCAGCAAAGTTCTGCTTGGAAAAAAATTCTAAGGGCAAGATACTTAAACAGGGGCCCCGGAGCTTTTCTGAACTCTTCTGCCTCCACCAGCTCTCCCCTGTGGAGCTGCATTAAGAACAGCTTTAACTTCTTTAACTGCTTTACTACTGTCACTGTTTGTAATGGTTTAAATACTCTTTTTTGGAATCAAAAGTGGTGGAATGGTATTTTATTAAAAAACTTCCTACCAGATCTGTATATTGTTACCAGATTTAAGAAGGCTTCTGTACGAGCTATTATGGATTTATTTCTCTCCGATTTTAACAGTTTATTTAACCTTGATCCTTATCACTCAGCAGACCCCGCTGCACTACAGTTTCAGCTTGAATGTTTTGTTAATATTATGCAATCTCTTAACTTGGGTGCCAGTGATGACATCTGCAACTGGTCTCCCAGCAAGAGTGGTATCTTCTCAGTTAAAAATGCCTACAGTTTACTTAATGATGGGGGTCTTCGCAACCCTTTCTATAAATGCCTTTGGGAGACCAAAGCCCAATTGAAAAATAAGCTCTTTTCTTGGCTAATTATTAAAAACAAGAATTTAACAAAGGAGAATCTCCTGAAAAGAGGTTGGTCTGGGTCTCCATTGTGTATTTTTTGCTCGGCCCACATTGAGAATAATGATCACTTATTTTTAAATTGTGCTTTTGCAAAGGGTATTTGGAGGTTCTTCCTGGCTTCTGACCTTTTCACTGGCTTTTTCCATGTTGCTGAGTTATTTTCGAACTGTCCTCATCTAAAAATTGATTTGCCATTTTCTGGGTGGACCTTGTTGCTCCAAATTATCCTCTGGTTGATTTGGAAGGAAAGAAACAGCAGGGTTTTTCGTAACACAGCTAGAAGTAAATTTTGGATTATACATGATAGTATCTCTCTGATGCAATTCTGGATAGAAACACTTGTTTCAGTATTTGAGAAAGAGGAATCACTCCAATTCGCTTCTGCTATGGCTGCACAGTTGGAGTCTTCCTTTCCCCTTTCTATTCCTTCTTCTTCAAGAGCACCAGTTGTAGAGGAATCTCAGAATAATCTGGAGAACCATACTAGGTGATATAGGATCATCAGTTGGAAATTTTTGTGGGTGTATCTGATGTATTCTATACAGTTCGTTCCATTTTTTTGAAACTGGTTGAGGGCCATAAGGCCTGTGATTCTGTAATATGTTGATAATGTCCCTTTTTGGGCTTTTAATGCCTATATAATACCAAACTGTTAAACCGACAACAAAAAAAAACAAAAAAAAAGAATAAGATTAGAACAACTAATAATTGATTAGTGATCATTTTAAAAGTTGTATATTAAAATAGAAATGTAGTAGATAAGTTTGAATTACATTTTCCATAGTGTCTGTGGTTCAAAGCTAAAGTGATTTAATTTTCAAGAAAACTAAAGTGAATTAGTAACTTCTACCATAGGTAGATTGAAAACTTCAATAAAACGTTATACAAGTTCAGCGTTGAATGGTTGGTCGCTTGTAGTACTAGAAGAATTGTTATATTATTAAAAAAAATTGTCAATACAATATTAATGTCAACATTACTGGAAGACGTGGACTTAATTTAAGAAAAAGTGTGTTCCTGGATTCATTCTATTCTACCCATATTTTATGTTTTAAAATTCAATCTCTAGCATAAATTTATATTATATTATATTATATTAAAAATCAATATGCTATATGATTTTATATATTTTAGTTCTTTAGAGATTAGAAAATTTTGAAACAAGGTTCCAAAACTTACATGGCTTTGTGAGTCTAATTTCTAAATCTTAGTTCATAATATTATACCAGTCCATAAAGTACTTGCCTTGCGCGTTTAGAATATATTTTAAAAATAGAATAAAAATTATGGATAAAAGGTTTACCTCAACTGCTTAGTAAATAGCATGAAAGAGGTAACTTCAAATATGTTTGTCTCTTAGACTGCGAAAGATAAAATAATGTCAACAATCTTAGAATTATCATTTAAACTTTTTTTTTGTTTGTTTAATAAAATTCTATATCCATTAGGATTTGAACTTGTAATCTTCCAATTAGAGTAATAGTTACGTACCAAAAAAGCTATGCATTTAGTTACATTGCAATATGGGCCTAATTTTGTGTAGGTGCGTCCAAGATTCAACTGTTGGATTTAATCAACGATAGTGAACAACTCACCAACAACTATCTTTCTCTTCTCATTCTTGGTATTCCTATTCTCCTCTTTCCTGTGGAACCCCTTTTTTCCTCTTTCTTTCATGGCTCTCTTCTCACCCTCAGCGATGGTGTAGTGTTGCAGGCTTGCAGCAGAGTGGCGTTGGACTATGATGTTGGCAGTGGAGTGGTTTGGACTACAGTGGTGGTAGTAGTGGCATTAGACTAATCAATAGGGAAGTTTCATGATAGATAGGTAGTGCTGATCATTATTTTTTGTGGTGCTTTGTCCTAAAGTCTGAATGAAATGCATAAAATTAGTACTATAGTTTCTTTCTCATCAAAAGTGAATATGAAAATTTTCTACTTTGATGTCGAACTAATGTTTCACCATATCATTGCTCTATGTAAAGATATCACCGACTGCAATGCCAGTTAGTTCATATTGCCCATTGAATCTTTTATTCCCATATTTTTCCTGATCAAAGTGCTTATTCACTAACATCAAACACAAATATTTAAGCTTTGTTTCTACCCTATTCCTCCTCTAATCTTTAGATTGGTATAACTTGATTTTTTGTAAGCTTTGTTTTAGTGAGCTTACATAGGATGTATTGTTTGTTGCTTGGATCAAACCAACATGAAAGGTGCAGTATTTAGTGGATTCTTTCACCCCTTAGATTTGCAAGGATCCATTTTGTTCAATTTCAAATGTTTGTGTTCAAGAATTGATATTTAGTAGGTTTTTTTCATGCACTTTCAATGCTTCTTAAGTGCATGTAAATCTCAATTTGACTCTGTTTATTTGTAGATAACACAGGGTTAGCATAGTGAGGGTCCTGTAGAGTGGTAGGCTGTCGAGGCAAGCAAACTTCTTCATAGGATGATTTACTTGTAGTAGTGTAGAAATTGTTGGTCATGCTTTGGTGGACTACTTGTAGTTAGTGTCGGTTGCTTGGTGCCAGGCAACACGCCTAGTGAGGCCATGAGTCGAGATAGGCAAGCCACGACTGTTTGTGGCAGTGCAGTGGGTTTGGAGACTCTATCTCCAACAGTTGCTTGTAGCCAGTACTTGCTGAGGTTTGTTTTGTTTACGCTCGTGAGTGGCATTGAGTTGTTTGCGCCTATGAGAGGCGTTGAGTTATTTACGCCTGTGAGTGGTGTTGAGGTTTTCAGAAATATAGATTTATGTCGATTTTTAAGATATGAGTTTCTTTTGTACAGATTGAGTAAAGGCTCAGTGCTTGGGGTGACACTTTGTGTGGTTGGACTTGATTTGGCAAAGAGTAATCATTTCAAGTGAGTATAAATATTTTGAAAAACATGCATATGGTTTTGAAAAGAAAATGGATGTTTTTAGAAGACATAGTTTTTAAGAGATTTGTTGTTTATGAGGCAATGATGTCTTGCCTTTTTTGATGTCGCAGCATTTAGGAGAGATGTCAAAGTTTTCTGTGTGTGCGCATGCATGGGTGGTGTGTATACTAGGTAACCTTTCAGTGGTCATTTATGCGTGTTTTATTTGATGTTTTTCTCAAGTGTAGGGATAAGAGTAGGAGTTGTTAGTGCACGAAGAGATGGTGTCAGTTGACCACACATCAAGGATTCTGGGAAAGTAAATAGTTCAGTTTAATTCAATTAATAGTGTTTTATTTATGTTACTAACTGTTGGATTTAGTATTAGAAATGATGCAAGTATTGATGTAAAGAACTAAGTAAAAAAAAAATGTAGGTAGAAATTTGAGGTAATGACTTGGAGTCAGGGTCATTTTAAGAAGCTAGCTTCTGATTAGAAACTGTCATACCTAAGTTTTTGAAAATGTAAATGAATTATTGTTTGAAAAGCTACATGTTTCTGAAAAGCTAGTAGTGTTTGGTAGAACTGTTAGACTATCGTAGCTTCTAAGGAAAAGCTATATGTTCAAAAGTTGTCTAAAAATTTTACCAAACGGATCCTAAATTGACATGGGAAAGAAAATAAATGGGGTTATGGTTATCTTTCCAAATCAGTGGTAATCGGAGTGGGAATGGGAATATCAAAGAGGTCTTTTCGATTTGAATAAGGTTTTGTAAACCATTATACATTGGGCATAATGGGAACTTTAAAACAAATATAATTCATTATCTCAGTGCGGAATTTCTCGAAGCTGATAGGGATATCTATTACGTTTGAAACTTGACGGTTTTTTTTTTTGGGTAACAATTATATTAAATATCATCAAGGCCATACAAGCCAAATAAAGTTCCATATTATCAGTATTACACAAAATTTGGAACCAAAAGTTCCGAATAGGATTGAATCAATGTTAGAACCCATTAATAGAGACAGAGTTTAGAAAAGTAATTATACATAGGATGCTCTCCAGTTATCAGAACCCTTTAGCCCTCAAATTCTTCAACCGTAGTATGAATATTATCAGAATACAGGCTTGGAAGCACAGCCTCCAGATTGCTTCTAGAGGAAGAGGGAAGAGAAGGGGCTTGCTCCACCATCTATGAGGCCATTGCTGTAGTAACTGAAGGAGTTCTTCCTTCTCGAAGCCTGAAACAAGAGTTTCTACCCAGAAATGCATAAGCGAAGTGATATCATGAATGATAACTAAATGTGATATACTAAGGCTACGAAAAATCCTGTTATTCCTTTCCTTCCAAATCAGTCAGAGAGTGATTTGAAGTAAAATCGCCTAACCATGCAAATTTAATTCTAATTTAAGAGGGGGTAAGGAGTAGAATAAGTCTGCAACACAAAAATATCTTGGATACAAATCTGAAGATAAGAAAATTGCCAAACATGCCTTATGAATGAACAGTTTATAAATAGATGATTGTTATTCTCAGTGTGTGCAGGACAAAAGACACATAACTTAGGGCCATTCCAACTTCTTTTAGCTAAATTTTCTTTTGTCAAATTTTTATTTTTCAAAACTAACCAAGAAAATAACTTAACTTTTAGTGGGGTGCTACTTTCCCAAATACTTCTGTAAAAAGGAAAACGAAATCCACCATCATTTAATATACAGTAGCCAACTTTCACAGAATATTCTTTATCCTTAGATGTCAACCAGCTCAAGATATCATCTCTGGAATCAAGAACCAGGGATTGCAAGAGATTATCAAAAAATTCTAGCTGTGATTGTAGTAATATAAAATCACTCGAGGAGATCTTAGAAAGGTCAAATAATTTATTGAAATCGGATCTAAAAAGATCTACTGTAGTTTTAACAGATGCCTTCTTGAATCTAGCTATATAATATAATCTAGGAATCATATATTTCAACGTGGTTCCATTCCACCATTTTTGCTCCCAAAAGATTGTATTATTGCCATTGCAAACTTTGGAAGTAGTAAAACGGTTAAGGAAAATATAGCATTGTTTGATGCTACGCCAAAGAGAGGAGCAATTGCTAATAGAAGAATTTAATATTGCCCCAGGCCAGACCTTATAAAGATATCTGACCTTTAAAAGATCTTTCCATATAAAGTAATGATTGTTAGAAAGAAGTTGCCATAGTAGTTTAGATTTCAAAGTCATATTAAAATTCCTCAAATTAATAATCTCCCAGCCATTTTGTTGTTTCGATCTGCATATATTTGCTCATTTAATTAAGTGTAATCCTTTCTGATTTGAGGAGAAAGAGTTCCATAAGAATCTACTTTTAAGTTTGTCAATTTCCTTCTCAATTTTGATAGGCATATATAAAACTGACATATAGTAGGTGGGGATGGCCGACAAAACAACATTTAACAAAGTCAGCCTGCCTCCTAAAGACAAATGTCTTGTTTTCCATAGTGTTAGTTTCTTAGAAATCTTCTCCACTACTGGTGCCCACATACTAGAAGTAGCCCTTTTATAATGCAAAGGTAAGCCAAGGTACATAAGAGGAAAGTCAGCCCTTCCACATCCCATAATATTGCATGAGGTTACAATGGAGTCCTGAGATACTCCAATGCCAGTAAGAGAGGACTTATGAAAGTTGATTTTCAAACCAGAATAAGTCTGAAAACAGCATAATATTCTTTTAATATTGACCATATTTTCAATGCTTTCTGTTAGGAATAGAAGGGTATCATCAGCATATTGTAAATTAACCACAGTTGGTCCTCCATGGGGGAACTTGATCCCAGATATTAAATTATTTCTCATGGCTGATTGAAGCATGCGATGGAGCACATTTGTGGCTATAATAAATAATAATGGTGACAATGGATCACCTTGTCTTAATCTATTAGAAGCCCCAAAGAAACCTTTAGGGGAACCATTAATTAAAACAGAAAATTTAGCAGAGCTTATACACATGCGGATCCAAGAAATCCATCTATCTCTAAAACCCATACCAGAAAGAGTATAAAGCAAAAAGGTCCAATTAATATTATCAAAAGCCTTTTCAAAGTCTAACTTTAGAATGAAGCCAGGTATATTGGAAGAAACCATGAAATGTAAGGTTTCTTGTGCCACAAGAAAGCAATCTCCTATTGATCTCCCAGCCAGAAAGGCACTCTGTGATTAATCAATAGCCAAATTCAGCACAGGTGATAGCCTAGATGCCAAAGTTTTAGTGATAATCTTATAAATACTGTTAACTAAGTTAATAGGCTTAAAGTCCTTGATCAGGAGGGCACCATGTTTCTTGGGGATAAGAGCAATGAAAGTTTGATTAATTGTAGAAAGAAAAGTTGGATCATTGGAAGAATGAAAGGTCTGAAAGATACTCATAATATCTGACTTCAGTATTTCCCAGAAATGGTGAAAGAAAGTCAAATGGAAACCATCAGGACCTGGAGACTTGTCTTCAAGTAATTGAAATACATTTTCTTTTATCTCTTTTTCAGCAAAAGGGATTTCTAATTGATCAGGGAGAGGTATTTTAACTGGGATAAGTTCATCCCAGTTAATGAGGATATTGAATCTTCTACCTTTATTAAATTGCTTAGTAAAATGATTCTCTATCTCTCTACATATATCTATTGGAGATTGAATCATTACATCATTAATGGTGAGGGAGGATATGTTGTTTACCTTTCTATGACACTTCACCATATTATGAAAGAAGGAGGTATTAAGATCCTCCTTTTTAAGACACTGAATCCTGGATTTTTGTTTCCAGTAAGCCTCCTGTTCTTTCAATAATGAGAGATGTTCTAATTTCAAGGCCTTTTTCTCTTCCCAGCACACATTATTAATGATAGAATGTTCAGCTTGTTCATCTAAATACTGAATTTGGGATTCAATATATCTAAGCCTTTTACTTCTTTTTTTCCCTAATAGGGCCAATCCATTTCTTAATAGTTAGTTTTATGCTTTTCAGCTTGAAGCTGAACTCAACAACAGGAGAGGTTTGCGAAAGTGGGTTGGCCAGCCTCTGCCAGCAATCCACAATTAGTTGCTCAAATCCTTCAATAAAAAACTAGGATTTATAAAATCTGAAAGGTGGAGGGCCCCAATCAGGTGCAACTGTGTTAACTATAATCGGAATATGATCAGATACCACTCTGGCTTTGCCAGAGCAAAAAGCATAAGGAAATTTCCCAGACTAGTCTGGAGAAACAAGGAATTGGTCCAACTTTACCAATGTTGGCTAATCATGAAAGTTAGACCAAGTAAAAGAGAAATTGTTTAGAGAGAAGTCTATCAAAGAATTGTGTTCTATGAAATTATTAAATCTTTTCATATGAGCAGAGATTCCAGGCTTAAGAGAATACTCATGGGAGAACCTAATGACATTGAAATCACCCCCTAGAATCCAATGATTGTTGACAAGAGTGCTGAGATAGTATAAGTCATCAATAAAGAGTGGTTTCAAGTTGTGATCACAGGGTCCATATACCCCTGTGAGCCACCAGTCAAAACTATCTCCACAATTTTTAAAATTTAGTGAAAGGCAATTATTTGTAGTTATACAGTTAATTTTTTCAAGAACTTTGTCATCCCAACCAATAAGTATGCCACCAGAAGCACCAGTGGAGGGTAGATGTGACCAAGAGTTTATTCTTTTTCCTCCAAGAAGTCTAAGGGTCCCTATAGAGAAAGATTCCTTTTTAGTTTCACTTACAATAATAACATCACATTTATTGGAATTAATAAATTCCTTTAACTCTCTTGTTTTGTGACAGGATCCAAGGCCTCTTATATTCCAAGCAGCAATAATCATTAAAAGTTAGTGGAAGAACAAGAAGACCCTGTCTTCTTAAGAGGGTTGCTATTATCT
Source organism: Posidonia australis (assembly GCA_024699735.1). Classification (NCBI taxonomy): domain Eukaryota; kingdom Viridiplantae; phylum Streptophyta; class Magnoliopsida; order Alismatales; family Posidoniaceae; genus Posidonia; species Posidonia australis. The sequence continues at coordinate 1,045 of JAMKQA010002130.1, read as the reverse complement.
TCTAAGTTGATGTACTCCTTATCCTGATCCTGTCTAACCTGATTAAAAAATTCTGATGGCCTCATCTTTAGACCCAACAGAAATGCCAATATCCCCACAAAAGGATTGAAAATGCTCATATGAGTCCTATAGAAGAGGATCCACATGATTAACTTTTGTGTTAACTATATTAACCTTTTTTGAGTAGCTATCAGAGTGTGCCAAATAAGATTGTTCACTATTGGAAGAAGAACTGGAATTAAAGCAGTCTATATTATCAAATAAATTTTGCCAATTGTTTCCTAGCGCATGCACAGGGGTGGGAGGTTGAGAAGATGGAATCTCAGATGATATACTACCCAAGTCATCCTTTTCCATACAGTCATAGATCGCCAAGGTTTTCTTGAATTTAGCCAGAGAAAGTTTCCTGGCCCTAAGCTCTGCTTTTACAAATTTAGAGGTGTCTGTAGGTGCAATAGGGTTTGTCTCCTGAGATGTAGTGAATGGGATGATATCTACTGGAAGGGAAGATGAGACTTTGTTAGCTATCCCTGGAGCAGGAGGAGTAGGCAATAGTCCTGCATCAGTTGAGGAGGATATAAAAGGAGTTGCATGAGAGGCAGATCTGGTCCATACATGCTTCCCACTTTTAGGATTCTTCCCACCATTGTTTCCTCTCCAGCCTTTATTATTTATAAAAGGTTTCTTCGTGGGATGTAGGTTTCTAGCCGAAGGGGTTTGGGATGGTTGCTTGGGCCACCCAGGAGTTGAGCTCTGACTGGGAAGGGAAGAAGAGTAGATGTCCCAACTGCGTCTGAATTTGATAGGGTAGACAGTTCTCCCAAATGCAAAGAATCTAGTATTAGGTATGTCCTTACCCGAGTGAGTCTTAATTCTAACTCTGGCAAACCCCAGGTATTTAACCCTGTCAATGGTAAGATCAACTTCTAAAAGGTCTGCAAATTCAGAAACCATAAGATGAAAAACCTCTATACTCCATAGGTGGTGTGGAATCCCTTCTAAATGGATCCAAATCCCTTCCTCCTTTAGAGTAAGTACCGCATTA
>JAMKQA010002129.1:0-19620 GCA_024699735.1 Posidonia australis | reverse complement strand
TACACATTAGCATGATTAGAGCATGATCCCAGTTTAGCAAACATTCATCAAACCTTAGCAAGCATTTAGACTAGAAAGACCGAGTTTCTCGGGCGTACGAGGGTGCCTAACACCTTCCTCGTGCGTAATAGGAATCCTTACCCATCCTCTGGTTAGCAGACATTCAGCCTTCCCATTTGCATCTCATGCATCCATCCTTTTGTGGTTTTCCTCGTCTTTCCCTTAAAAGACTAGGTGGCGACTCCATTTTTCTTTTTTTTCTTTTATCCTTGTGCCTTCGCCATCCATTGGCATGACTGTGGTCTCCTCCCCTCTCCACCCCCCTTCCCTCCGGGTTGGGGTGGTCGGTCAGACGGACACGGTCACAGCTCCCATGACTGGTTAAGTACCATAGACAATAGTATTCTGATAGAATTAAGATGAGCCAATGGTGAGAAAGTCTCAACATAGTCAATCCCATATGTCTATGAGAAATCATGAGCCACTAGACGAGCCTTGTATCGATCCACTAAGCCATCGGGTTTATATTTGACTGTGTACACCTATCTGCAGGTAACTATACTTGTTCCTACAGGATAGTTCACAATTTCCCATGTGCTGTGTGATTGCAATGCTTCCATTTTCTCATCCATTGTACCATTCCAATGTGGTATTTGAAGAGTTTCCTTGTAGTTCCTCGGTATAGACTCAGAAGAAATAGATTAGGAAAAAGTAAAAAAGGTAGGGTGAAAGTGATCATAGGATACAAAATTAGAAATAGGATGGACAAGGGAAGATCTTTTACCCTTTTACAGTGCAATAGGCAAGTCAAGTTCTAGTGTGGTGGATTCTAGGGTGTTCAAATCTACAATCATGGTTAGAGATGGTTCAATTGAAGGGGGTAGGTGTGTTTGCTTGCGACGTTGATAAACCTATAATGGATGATGTTCCTAATTGTCTGTAATGTCAGTGTGACCATTTATCAAAATAGGAGTAGACAAAGGGACACATTTTGATTGGACTTCATTCGACTCAAAATATGTCTGAGACTTAAAAAAGGTACTGTCACTGGACACATAATATCTCCTAATGGGAGGATGGAAGCAACGATACCCCTTTTGTGTGCGAGAGTATCTAACAAAGACACATTTGATGGATAAAAGAGACAACTTATCAATACCAGGAGATAAATCTTGTATAAAGGCAACACACCCAAACACCCATGGTGGGAAGGAGAATATCTCAAAGTCAAGTCGAAGTTGTCTGAGAGGTATCTCACCACCTAAGGGCGAAGATGGCATCCTATTTATTAGAAAGGTGGTAGTAAGAACAACATCAGACCACAAGTATTTCAGTACTTTCATTTGCAACATAATGGTGTAAGCAACATCCAAGATATGTCAATGTTTTATTTTTGTCACACCATTTTGTTGTGAAGTATGTAGACATGTGGTCAAATGTATTATCCTTAATGGTTCACAAAGAGACTGAAAGTCTTTATGAACAAACTCTAGTGCATTGTCGATTCGTAAGCACTTTGGAGTAACAAAGAACTGATTTTTTGTTTCTGTTAGAAATTGTTGAACTACAAGTATAACTTGAAGACGATTTTTCAATAAGTACACCCATAACGTATGAGAATAGTCATCAATAAACACATTGTAATATTTATGACCCGACACAGACTGAACATGACTTGGACCCTAGACATTATAATGAATCAAATCAAATAAATTATGACTCGACACTAACCATTGACACTTGTAGGTAACACGAAGATGTTTATCTAGTTGATAGGATTCACAATCAAAGGAGGATATGGACAACCATGGAAGAGCTTGTTATAGCTTTTGAAGCAACGGATGACCAAGATGATAATGCCATAAGACAGATGACTCTGACTTACATACAAGTGCCTGTAGTCCATGTGGAATCTTGTCCCTAACAAGCATGTATATGTCATCCCCACATTTACAACTCAAATCAATCCTCTTCCACATCTGCAAATCTTAAAAGGTACAATAAAAGAGAAAGAAGGTCACAGAGCACATTAATTGAGTGGTAAGGGCACTAGTAGATAATAAATTTATGGAAAAATCGCGTACGTAAAGAACATTGTCTAGTCTCATCTGAGAAAAAGCTTGAACTGCCCTTTCACTAGAAATAAAACATGAATGGCCGTCAACAATCATAACAAAGGATATATTGGAAAGGATAGGCAAACATGTGAAAAGGTCTCATGTACCTGACATGTGAGAGGAAGTTCTAGAGTCTATTATCCATCATTGCAATATTCGTACCTGAATAGGAAGCATGAGTTGCTATAGTAGAAAAATCAGTGGCCTGAAGTTGTAAAAACTGCATGTAGTCAGCTTGAGATATGGTGTTAGCTTTATTTGTAGAAGTGGTAGTAGCCGTCATAGATGATGACTCAGTGGTGATGGTATTTGCCCACTGTGACTTGCCAAACTTGTCCGATCACGTTGTAGAACGATGACCTACATACTTATTGTACTAACAACAAGATCCACCCTGATTCTTCACCATTGATTCACGAGATGCCATGGGAATTGCTGTAGAAAAAAAGGAACAATCTAATTGGTCACAAAATAATAGGGAACAGTAACTTATTAGTCATACAAACAATCCAAAGACCGCACAAACACCATTCAATAACCAAAACACATAGTCTAGAAGCATAAAGATGTGTGGATATCACGTATCCACACACAGACGAAGAAGTTTAATGTGTAGAAGATTTAGAACATGCTGGAAAAAGAGGGGGAACAAGCTTGGAAGGCCTGATCAGGGGCTGCTAACAACCCTAGAGGGCCTTGCCTGTGCTGTCGGTGGCCTTGAAGGCCTTGGTCGGTGTTGCCGGTGGCCCTGGAGGCCCTTGTCGGTGCTATCGGTAGGCCTGAAGGCCTGGTTTGGGGTGGCCAACGGCCTTGGAGGGCCTGTCTCGGCCTTTCGACGTGTATAGTGGCTAAAGGTGGCAGCAGTAGATTGGTTGGAATCCGACAGGCGATGGGCTAGTAGTTTCTTGTGGTAATTAGTGTTTTTAAAGAGTCTCTGGTGCCATGTGATGATGAATAATGGAGTTTCTTATTGATAGATAAATAGGATTACAAATATATAGATGAGTATTGGATATCTTAACATAAATGGATATCCATTTACCCATAAGACTAAGAAAGAACTTTAATACGTATTTATGTACTACTAACAATGGTCACTAATACTAATTTAACATTTTAGAAAATTAGAGTGAATGTAATAACTGAAAATTTAGAAGTAAACAAAAGAATGATCCATGCAATAGGTACAATAGTATCTCAAAATGTAAATGGAAATACAAAAAAAAAAGTATTTCGAAGATAATTAATATCAAAATTGTTGTTAATTCTTCAAGTTGAATATAAAATATATGTAGACAAATATCCAACAATAATCCTCCACATATTTCAAAATGCTATGAGCATCTCTTATAGTGATGCCTGCTCACAATCCCATCTCAAATGGGCAAAACAAACTAATCCAGGAAACTCATGGAAAACACATTTTATAAAACAGTTGGGCCCTGATTCGACATGCCAAAATGGGGTTGATATGCCAAAAATTCCTGGATCGGTCGACCGAAGAGATTCGACAGATTGAATCGACTAGAGGACCAAAACTGATAGAGAATCGATATTTCAAAACGGTCTAGTATACCAAAAATTCCTGATTCGGTATACCATTTTAACTTCGGTATGTTAATTTCTGCGATTCCAGAAAACAGCCTAAAACTCAAACCTTCGAAATCACCTAAAATGGGACCTTAAGGCAGACCTCCAAAACAAGCACCACAAAACTCGACTAAAACATATATTGTAGATCCTCGAGTCTACTCCAAATCCACACAAATAAAACCAAAATCTATCCATCACACAACAAGATACAAATTCGCAAAGACAGAGGGGTTAAAAAGACCTAAACAACAACAACCAACATAAAACGCCATAAATGCCTCCATAAATCCTCATAAATTCACAATAAATTCTAGGAATGTAAATTTACCTAGATTTCATGCATTTCTATCATTTTCTACCATTTTCATGCTTTCTATACTTTGGTTTGGAGGTGTGTACCTTAATACGACCTTCGGTGACCCTACTCTGGCCATTGGTCTCCCGCAAGACTCCAAAGCCTCTGCGACCTTCGGGACGACTCCCTAGAGCCACATGATACCGCTACAAGCCATCATACGCCGTCGAGCACACCGAGCAAAGGGTAGAGGCAGGGAAGAAAGAGGGAAGAGGCGGGAGAGGGGCGAGACAAGGGAAGGGGAGAAAGAGGGTAGGGGTGAATGGAGGAGAGTGGGAGGGAAGGAGAGAGGACGAGTGAGGGAGGAGGAGTGGTGCTCGGGAGGAGGACGACGAAGTGAGGGAAAAAGAGGAGGAGAGGTGCGAATGAGGAGGTTGATGGCCGCAGCTTTATACACACAGATGGTAGTAGCTACATGCATGCATGCATAGTGCAACCACTAGCCTTCTGCACGAGCCAGCAACCAATCGCACCAACTCACTCCCACCAAACGGCCCACAAACACGGACCCCACATGGACCCACACATGGGTCCACAAGCAAAATGCCACAATGCACAGTATCAACTACGCATAGGAACATAAGACCAGAAGCCAGCCCAAAGCCCAAAATCACAAAATCACACAAACAGACCTCGGAACAGTAACACTCGTCTAGGAATAAATTCATTAAAATGTAAATAATTTCAAAATGAATTTACGGGTGTTACATTTAGTCTTCCATGTGTCACTTTTGAAAAAACAATTTGGATCAGTTCTAGTTACTACTATGATTCCACCAATTTGGCCTGTGCAAGAGGATGAATGTTGGCCAACTGCAATGTTGGATCGTTGTCTAGCTAATCAACAAGTGAAAGCCATCACCAAGTTGCTGGTTCAATGGCGAGGCCATCTGAGGGAAGAGGCAACATGGGAAGAGTATTATAGGTTTAGGGCAATGTTTCCTCAGTGGATGTTTAGGGACGAAGTCCAATTTTAAAGGGGATGGGGTGATAGAAGTTTGTTGGAGTTGTTGGGTCGTTGAAGTTGTTGAGCCGTCAAAGTTGTTGGGTTGTCAAAGTTGTTGAGCCATTGAAGATATTGGGTCGGAGTTGTTGAGTCATTGGGTTGTTGGAGCAACAACTCCAACTATTGTAATGGATTAGCCAATGAGATAACATCATGCGTACAAGTTGTTTGACTGTGGAAAAGTGTTATAAATAGAGGAACGAGGGTGCTCCCCTTAGGTATTCTTGATTTTTGTTAATCTTCCTCTTCTTCTTCTCTTCTCCAAATCCTTTGTTTTATGAAAATCAGCAATTCCCACTTACTTCTTGTCAATTCTACGTTTCCCTGTGAAGGTGGACACTGCTATTGACAAAATCAAGAGTCAATTTTTATGGAAATCTGCCTCCTCTAATCACAATGGTTACCATCTTGTAAATTGGAAATTATTATGCAGGCCAAAAAATGAAAGGGTTGGGGTATTATCAATTTGAGAAATTTTAGTTTGACTCTTAAAAGCAAATTATTATGGAAATTGCTCTCTTCTTCCACAAAGCTAAAATAGCCTATCCTTTTGCGTGCCAGATATTTCTCTTGTTTCTGGCCAGATGCAATATTAAATACAACAGAAAATAGATGCTCTCTGTTGTGGCATGAAATAAAAATTTGTTTTAATATTATTAATAGCTTTTCTAGATTTGAGATATGTAATGGTGAAAATGTAATTTTTTGGGAAGATAAATGATTGGATGGGATACCTTTGAAATTTAAATTCCCTGACTTGTATGATATTTCACATCACAAAAAGGCATCTGTTAAAAGAATTCTTGAATTATATAGGAATGAATTCCATGCTCTATTTCAAATGTCTTCATCCGTTGATCAATCTATTGATATTCAATACCAAGTAGACAAGCTAATTGAAATCTTGAATAGAATTCAGTTGCAATCAGGGGTGGATAAAATACTTTGGATTCCATCTGCTGATTGTAAATTTTCTGTTAAATATTGTTACAAAATTATTAATGATGGTGACATTAAATTCTCTTTATACAAAAAAATCTGGAAAGTTTGGGTGCCAATTAAAATTAAGCTTTTTACTTGACTACTGGTCTTTAATAAGATCCTTACTAGAGATAATTTGTGTAAAAAAGGATGAGATGACTCAAAGATATGTATTATGTGTAATTCTTACAGTGAAACAACCTCTCATCATTTTCTACACTGTTCATTTGCTTTTACTATATGGAAATTCTTTATTAACTATCCTATGTAATCGGTTTTTTCCCATATTGAAGATCTCTTTAACTACTATCCTGCTTGTGTTTATGATTTATCATTGGATGGTTGATATATGCTAATTCCTGCTTTGGTTTGGAGCATATGGAAGGAAAGAAACAACAGAATATTTCGAGAGAGAGCCTCTTCTTATAAATTGATTATTTTTGATATTATATCTCTTATGTATTCTTGGATAGACAATCTAGGTTCAGGTTTTGGAAAAGAGGATATGCTATATTCAGTCTCACAAATGCATCATGCCTAGGAAATGGATCAGACCAACAATAATGCTCTACAGACTCAAATTCCCTCTTCCGATCAGCAGCTTTTGCTCCCAAAACTTGGTTGGGGATTCAACTACTGATTAACTTCTCTTTAATTAATTTTTTGGAAGAACTCTAATTTCCGATTTAACTCATATGGACTGTGATTTCTTTTAAGATGTTTTGGCATTGGGATTCTGTTATCCCTAAATCTGTACTATTATGAACATTTTTTTTACTCTTGGTGGTGGTTTCATAGCCAAGAGATGATAATATTAAAGTCTTAACCGTTACCAAAAAAAAAAAACATTATATTTAGAACATACCCATATATCTCTAATTTCCAGACATCAATTTGAGTGTTGATATCAACAACACATTTTTTTTCATCTTTGCCATTTTGCAGTCATTCATAAAAGTTTGAATTTGCAATTGAGGATTTATTGTTTAGGTGATTCTTTTCTGAAACTTGGTGCAATCATGGTCACTTTTTTTTTTTTTTTGCATACGACAGTAGAGGTTATTCTTCTTTATAATTTTTTTCTTCTAGTTCGTGAGATTTAAATCTGAAAAAGAAATGGAAGTTCTAATCTTTTTGACCAACTACATCATAACAGTTGATTTCAACAACTACATTATTAATGTTTGGATTTCTTCATGCCCATCGCCTTTACGAAGACGGTAAGGTATAATAATCTTCCATCTCCTAGACATAGTGTTATGTATGATTGTAGAGTGGCTCTATTTTTCCCTAAGAACGACCTATGAGTATACTTTCTTTGCTCTGTTGCATGTTGATGATTCCATTGATAATATATTCTTTTATTAAACATGGCTTTCGCTACTATAAGTCTGTAGATCTAAACAGTCAACTTAGTAGAATGTTTCATTTTGTTTATTAAATATGGATTTTGCTACTCGTTGTAGAATGTTTTATTGATAATAGTTACTTATTTTTTTGATGATTGATCTGTACTTATCCCCCCTGTATTTCGAAATTTATCTGTTCATTGTTCATCTTTGTTACATATCTACAGTTGGTCTTGAATTTGATCAGTGTAGAGTTCTAGGTGCCATTCAGAGTTTACGTCTGTTGAGCCTCATATGGTCCTTTATCTCAAAACTTGCTTGGGTCGTTGCGGTTGGCCATCAGAATTTTTTGCACTTGCTATATACATTCCCTTTACATGATCATTAACTTTGCATGTAAGACCACATTGTTAGCTTTGCATGATCGTTTCGGTTGACCGTATGCACCAGTCAATGGAACGTGCCTGGAGGAATTGGAGTAAATATGTGAGACAGCCGGATAAAAATAGTAAAGAGACTCGTTACATGTGCATCAAACGGAGACGGAACACCAGAGTTGGATATAGATTTTCCTCACACCAGAAGATTCAAAATGATGCACAGCCTATTCAGCACATGCATTCAATAACATCAATATATACATTATTATAAAATTTTATATGAAAATTTTCTAATTAATTGTCTAAAACAAAAAAGATATATAAAACATGTTTATGGCAATAAATATAAATTCTATATATACATTCAATAATATTAATAAATACATTACTATAAATCCGTAATGGTTATTACATAGGTGTCATGTCACACACACACACACACACATATTAGGACGATTTGGATAAATAAAGAAGAATACCTTTGTATCTCTATTTCCACTTCACAACACCACTAGAGTGAGTGAGAACAAGAGCGATGGAAGTCGACAACAGTCAAGAAGATGGAGGTTTTGATCTATTGCACTTCTTAGGCTATAGGTACTACCCGATTGATCAGGAGATCAAGGGCCTCTTGCTCTTGGGTAGAGAAGCGTTCATGTTCGACCATCACTTCAAGCCACAACTTGAAAATGATGTCGTTGCCTATGTTTGGAAAGTCGACAACTTCTTCGCCTACCATCCAACGTAGTTAGTCAAGAAGTACTTTGACGAATCGTCGAGGACGACGAATTACGTCGCGACTGCCACAGTCGCAAACGACTAGGAGTGGGTACTTCTTTAGCTGAAGGATTGCATTAGTCGTTCCCATCTGCAACAACAAACGTAAGTATGTGTTCGAGTCATGGAGGCAAACATAGATATGAAAGGTGAACTTTTTGATTGTCATATAAAATTCTACAAAGTAAACATTGAACTCTTAACCAAGGAGAGAGTAAAGATTGAATGATTGTTGTGCAAATCTTACATGGAAGAATTCAATTTCACTATCTACAAGATCCATTGGACAGCTAGCGCCTTCAAAAATCACCAACTTGAAGGTAGTCACGATCAATTTACCAGGCAGAAGTTGTACGAGTTAGAGTAGATTGTGAAGTTGTTGTACCCCAATAAGCAATAACAACAACTACAAAAACATCTTTATCAACAATATCCTACAATTCACTACTTTTCCCCAACGATGATCGAAGATGTTCCACAAACAGATTTTACTAATGATGATTCATATTTCCTACTCAACCTTAACGACTTACTACTATCCAAGGAGGTAGACTCTATTCATCATAGATTGAAAAGTCTACGACAGCCTTACATTGCTGAAAGTACCAAAGATAGTAACAATTCCGCTTTCGATAACTTACCCCTCTTATCAAAGATGACAAGATGAAAGTTATCAAAGAAATGATGTAGAACTTTTTAGACAATTAAAATCAATTCTTATGTAATTATTAAGTCCATTCATAACACAAATGTACAAGATAACAATAAGATGAAAGAGACAAAAATAATGTTGAATATTTTCTTTTTTCCATGACTAACCACGTTTGTTTAGTTGAATGATGTAGAAAGTAAAAAGATTTGTCTTGAGAACTTGAGAGTTATCACTTACCAATAAAAATAGGCAACTGATAGAATAACTTTACATTTATCATATTTTTTTCATCAAACTTATGCAACAAAAAGTAAAGATAAACTACGATTTATACAACAATATTTAGATTAAAAGTTAAGAAGACAAATCACATTAACCCATGCAATGTGGAAGTTAAAAATTTCCTTTGTAGGAAACTCATAAAGTCAAATAGTAATTCCAAAATTTAATCTATTTCATCTTTACCGTTAATACGGTAAAATTCATTCTAGAAGGAAATGACAAGAAATGTAGAAGCAAGCATTCATAACTATCAAACACATCAAAACAAAATTATTTATTTAGGTGTTACTTCAGTAAATAATTTGAATGATCACAAAAGAGTACAAAACAAACATATTCATTCTCATAGAATGAAACAAAACAACTTGAATTTCCAAAATAAGCTACTCATGATAGTCACCAGAATAACTGTAGATATGTAAGGTACATGGTGCACATTACTCAAGAATCATGACTCTTGAGGTATATATAGAGGAGCTGGTAGGAAAGGAAAGGGGGCAATAGAAGCGTAAGCAACTGGTGGGCGTACTTGTCTGTCAAAAGAATCTTCCATGTACTTACCGCAGCTGTTGCTTTTCCGATCCCAAATATCTTCGAAAATAGCAGGCTCAATGTAATCATCAGTAATAGAGATTGATTCTTGATTCTCATTAGGAAGGCGATGCAACAGCAATCCAGACATAAATACAGGAAGATAAAGTAGACTAGCATGAAACATTCTCCTAGCATTCCTAGTATTCCGATCACGAACAAATAATATGGCTGCAGCAGTCATCCCCAATGTGAGGAGTGAAGACTCGAGAAAAACCCACTCAGATGCAATCCCCCCTGCAAAATTATCACAACCGCAATAAATTCAAAACTCAGCTGCTAGCATCGGAGCATAAGAATATCTATAAACTCCTGCTATTCTGATACACCTTGCTTAAAACAAGGAAAAAAACTCATGTTTTATAAAAATAGATGTGATTGTCATTCAACTTGCTTATCATACTGCTTAACAGTGGGTCTTCTAAGTGACTTCAGACCAAATTAGTTACTACGAGATTAATTTTTTCTACATTATGTGACCAATGCAAATCAAAAGTAAATTTAAGCTATTAAACTCAAGAACCAGAGTTTAGCTAGCAAACTCCTCAAGAACCCGAGCAAATTATGTAGTATCAAGGCAGCATTAAAAAAAGGCAACTTATGTGTTGTTTATTTACAGACGTACTTAACAATATCAACTTGTCCCTCTATTTGTGATTCCAAAAATTACATCTTATCTAGCACCAGCAGATTATATCATTATAATCACAATAAATATTGTGAACAATCAAATTCAGATGGTCAAAGCATAAAGAGCACGTCAACTCACAATCACATGCCAGGTAGCCAAGGGGAAGCAAGTAAAGACAATTCCGTAGAGACACCAAGGCAGTTCTCCGACCAGAAGCATCTGCTAGAGAGAACATATGAAACCTGAATCAAGTAACAAAGCAGCTAATGAGAAGTGCTCATAGATATAAATAGCATTGTAAAGATAAATAGAAACAAAACTCAGTAAAGATAAATAGAAACAATCATACCCTCCAGCAGCATAATCATTGCGACATAAATAGGCAAGAGCCATAAAATGGGGTATCTGCCAAAAGTACAAGGCCGCAGGAAGAATCATACTGTTAAGTGAAATTTCACCAGAAGCAGCCACCCACCTGAAAAATCAAAATCATGTTATTGTGCTTATCAGATGAAATCCATGTGCTACTGGTTATGTATCCTATATAGAACAAAAAGGATGGGTTGGAGTCAAAGGAAATTTTAAATACTTCCATATGAATCGACAAGTCAAAGAAGATGGTCCGTAAACGTCCTACCATCCTTTGTTTAAAATATCCAAATTTTATGCCTAACACCCCATGGATAGTTCAAACTATTTGGCTGTAACAGGTGCAGAAAAATTGATAGCTACAGCCCATTGAGCTAACAGGACTTTGGCACTTGGCTAACAGTAGAATGCATGATATTGAACTTTCAAAGACAAAATAACAATCAAATATTTCATTATAAGATGGTCAGTATTACCCTAGAAGTGGAGGAATGGCACCAACAACAGCTCCAACCCATGTATTTATAGGGTGAATTTGCTTCAAGGGAGTATACAGAAATACATAAAGAGCCAAGTTAGAAACTGCAAGCCCTGATGCCAAAAGATTTGCCTGCAATAACCTTGCCATTGAAGCCACAGATTAGTACAAGAACACATTAGTTTTATATTAGGACACACATCAAAGGTATGTAGCCGAGAGCGATATATAATGGATAGTCTCAAGCCAAAACAATTATTGTTCAACCAGATAAATCCAATTACTGCTTAGAACGCAGTCATCCAGCTTGGTTATACTTGAATATCTCCCAATTGTTCTGGTGCATTTACAGTTATAGCTTCTGTGAACACAGTAGCCAAATAATCCCAATGTGTTATATAAGGGAGACATTGTATAATGGTTCAGTTTTCCACAATTTCTTCCATCCATGGGTAAACAATGGGTTGCTCCCTCAGCAAAACTGGGATAAATTTGAGCTAAAAGATCCCAATTGATACAGAAATAAATATAAATATCCGACATACTCTATCTATTCCTAATTTTGTAGGGAAAACCGCTGAACCATTTGTAATTGATTTATATCTGGCTGGAATCCCATTGTACTTACTCCAAAAGGAATCCCCTTTTTTTATTGGATCGAGTTGAGGTCATTCTCTTCAACTAAACGCATCTTCATATAGCCCTATGAATTATATTTACATTCTTGATTTGTATTTGCATAGTTTTCATTTCGTCATTAGTGCTTGTTTGTGACAGGTTGGCATTGATTCACTTGGTTGGTCCATAGAAATGGAAACATTACAACCTTAACTTCTTAAGTTCTTTCTTCATGGATATCGTACTTCAGCTGTAGGTTGAATGTCAAGGTAAAATAAGGTTACCATACCTTTCAATATAAGCTGCATTACTCCCCCTTTGTTAAGATTTCTAATATTGGGAATATTGTGGGGTCCCATGCAATAGAATATCATTCCCGCTGACCAGTGTGGATTACATATTTTATGATAAACTCCTGTTCAGTGTAGAGTTTTTTAGCTGGAAGTCTAACAATCCTTAGAGACTGAAATGAAGCTGGTATTCAGACGTAGACCTTTAACGTGTTGGATCCTAAAAGGATCCACTACTGGAAAGTAATCTTATTTACTGTGAACAGAGTTTGGAAATCAAAACTAATATGAAGTGTAAACGTGAAATATTACATGTGCAATGTAACACATCATCTAAATTTATTTTGTTCATTAACATTTTTATTTAACTAATTCCTTTTGTTTAAAATTTCATAGTTTTATAATAAGAGGCTGTATGATGCACTGGTTATCATGCGTAGATGCTTGACATGAAATGCAATTTTACCACTTTTCTTTTTTGTTTTCAGTCAAGCTATTCAATCTTCAGAATAAAGCCATTTATCTCTGCCAAGGCACTACTTTTACATATTTCCATCACACGTTGTGCATAGCATAGGTCGTTTGCATTTATGTACAAGCAAAGAGTGATAACAACAATGCAAAGAAACAAATGTGCATTGAACTTGCAATGAATGAGAAGAATATGTCATGATACCTTCCATGCCAATAAAGATGTGCCAGCAATTCCAGCAAAGGATGCCCAAGTGACAGCATGAGGAATGGTGATACGCCCAGAAGGAAGTGGCCTCCGTGCAGTTCTTTTCATTTTAGCATCATTTTGTATCTCAAAAACCTGAGGGGTTTATTTCATTTCAGCATCATGGAAGAAGAAGTTGACACATACTACTACATACTGAAAGAGAGAAAGATGGAAATACACCACAATCCAAATCTGAAACATAATAAAGACAACGAAATGAATAACCTACAGCGTCAACATTTAATTTACCATTGCATTCCTGAAAAAACTTATACTTTAGCACCAAGGACACACATCATACAAGCAAAGCTGTACCCAAGTTCAAGTTTTTAGGCATAAAAAAAAGGCAGATGGAATCTCCAATTCACCTGATTCAAGGAGTTTGCCGAGGCCGCAACCATCATAGTGCCGGCGCAAGTGTAGCAGAGACCCGCGAAATCGATGACACCGCCGCTCCCAAGCACGAAACCCGTCCCGGAAGTCGCAACCACAAGCATGCTGAAAGATTCCACATCCTTTAGGAATAAACATAGAACCACCACTAGATGAAGAAGACCAAACGAACGCCTAATCAATCACCTGAGGCGAGCTTTTGAGAGCTCCCAGTAGCAGCGCCCGTAGTAGCTGGCCGCAACGGTGATCGCCTTGGCCGGCTTTACGGGGACGACGACGGAGGAAGACGGGGGAACAACCGCGGCGGCTTCCTGTGAGGCGGAGGGCGCGACAGCGGAGGTGGAGAGAATTCTGGATCCAGAAGAGTAGAGAGGACTCAAAGAAGAAGGTGGGCTCGAGAGATGGAGCGGTCTGGAGGAAGAAGCAACGAAGGCCAACCCCCTCCTCCACATGGCGGAGAATGGTCGGAACCCTAGCCCCCTTGAACAAGGCCGAGAGGAAGACCCGAGACCACGAAAAAGGAAGACGAGAGAACGCAAGAGACTATTTTATTTCCCTTGGAATAATAGAAAATAAAGTTGAAGGAAGATTCCGCACGCATGATAAAAAATTGGGAGCATTAGACTCCAAACTAAGCGCAAGTTTGGTTCAGAATGATACATGTTGTAAACTTCGAATCGGAATTATTATTCTATTTATTTATTTAAAAATAAAAATAAATTTAAAATAATAATTTTATTTTAATTTACTTATTTAAAAATTATTATTTTACAAAAATAGTAAAATAAAGATATTCTACCTAATTATTCTAATACATATGTGTATATAATTGTTAATATCAAAAAATTTCAAGTCTAAAACAAACCCATGACGAATTAAAATCCATTAAACTTAGATTTAATACATACATAATACACCTCCATAAAAATCCAAAAGGACGTTTACTCGTAGATCGAGCTACATAAAAAACACACAAATAAATTTGCATTCACATAAATTGGAATTATTTGAAAAGTAGAAAATATTACCAAGATATATTATATTGACTTGCTGAGCCTCTGACAAGATAATAGGTGCCTCAACAAATTATGATGTATTGAACTATTTTAATGAATCACCCTTTAATGAATAAAAGAAGAGATATATAATAAGCCTCAAGTTTCGAAAGTACAAGACTGACTTCATTTGGAATCCAATGATATGGCTCTGGAGATTCATGGTTCCATTAAACTTTAGAGTTTTCAAGTATTTGAAACCCGGAGGAATATGGAAAGGAGAAAATCAACTCATGTCAAATGTAGGAGCCTATGTTTGTATGTCCAATAAGTTGGAAGCTTGATTTTTGAACTATTGTGGGTCATTGTTGTTCATGTGTTGTGGTGCTATCTGCTCAGGCTATTAAGGGTGTGCTCAGTGAGGGTAGTGTTGCTCGAGTAATGGTGGTAGCTAGTTGCCAATTATAGTAATATGGAGAAATTACTTTGGTTGCTCAAAGAGTGGATTGATTCACTTTATATTCGCCATTCAAAATTTGTTGGGGGTGTTCACTGAACAAAGGATTAGCTCTTGTTTTAAATCCTCTGTTAAGTGTATTATTCTACCGTTGATGATTTGTGTTTGACGATGAGTTTCCAAATTATTCTTGGTATAGATCTTCAGGGATATGGCTTGTAGTGGGCCTTTGTTACCTTTCATTAAGGAAATGTTGCTCTCGATGGGAATTGTTAGTTGGATATTAGTGAACCCCTAATAGATTGGGATTAGATGACAGTACATTAACGTCATTGTTTAAGAATTGGTATGTGACTTTATATTGAACTGAATCATGATTCTATGCTTCTTCAGTGATGGGGTGGTAAATGATCAAGGTGGGCTCCTCTCCCGACATGCTGCTTGCTCTCTGTTGTTCCTGAGATATTCAAATCCAGATTTTTGATTCATTTTTGGTTGAATAAAAGCTTTGTGAACTTAACAATGTAAAATGTAGTAGTGATAGCATTCAACATAGAATATAGCTTTGACAGTGCTCAACCATTGTGGCTTTGTTCTTAGTGATTCTTCACAAATTCCAAACATTCGATTTTTCTTTTTTTCCTTTCTTTATTTTTTCTTCTTTTCCTTCTTGCCTTCTTTTTTTTCCCTTTTTTTTACTAACAAAGGGAAAAATAGATTACAAAGATTACACTAACAATATGACAAAGAAAAAGATTACAAAGATTCTACCACTCAATACAAGTTCTTGTAAAAGGAAAATGAAAGTAAATAATCTAAAGCATACACCCATACACCATGAAACAACTAGAAATCCAAACAAAAGCAAAACAAATCTTAGCTTGTGGTATACACTCATGCACCATGAAACAACTATAAATCCTAAAGAAAGCAAAACAAATGTTAGACGCATTTGTGTCTGCGTCTTATATAAGATGCAGTATGCTCTACATCCAACGTACCTGTATCATAGAGTTGCATAAAAATACTTGCAAACAGTGATTAAAAGCTTGATTTTGGTTTTTACTTTATTATTAGTGTTTTAAAACCACTGTGGCTCTCAAGGTGCCTAAGCTTGTGTATGATTTTATTCAATGGATCCTCATAGAATGGGTAAGTAATCTCTATTTCTTGGTACTACCTTTATCTCAATTCCTGAGGATCTTTAGGGAGCCTCAAGCATACTGGATCCCTACCTGTAGAGATAGAGCCTAGCGTATCTAGGATAAGTCCGGTCTCTCATATATCAAACACACAAACTATAACAAACTACATAAGGAGAGAGGGAAAATGTAATTCTAAACTTAAGATTCTAACTTACTTTCATAAGAACTAAGGGAGAGAAAAAGTGACTCTTGTGAAAGCAAATGACAACACAAATATCTCTCTTAAGTCTTCCACAATAGGGGGTGTTTTAGACTAAAATCGTTTTTTTGTGTAACCCAAGAGAAGACTCAAACAATTAGTTCCCAATAAGGGCCAAGTAAGTCATAGAGAAAACTCAAATTTTATTGTTTTTTTTTTTTGAAAAACACTCAAAGATCAAGGCTCTAGTCCCTACGACAAAGTTAATCACCTCACACCTTAGTCCCTAGGTCAGTTGTATAAAGAAATCAAAAGAAATTTTGTAAGCCAGGGAAGTTTTTGTTCAAAAGTGTAAGACGCAAGTCTGTTGACATTTTATGTAAGACACTATGGACTATGCATTTAACAAACAAAATTTTTTATAGAGAAAACTATGTTTTTTAATCAACTACTTTTGTTTTCGAGAATCACAACCAAATGAGAGATGACTGCACGCATTTAAGTGTATAAAAACCTTACACAATTATGGAGTCGTGGTGCCTTAAAACATACAAAGAAGAATTTCACCACAAGCTTGAAAATTCATGAGATAGATGTAAAAATGCAAGGGAAAAAAATGAAATGAAGAAAGAAGGGAATGCTCACCTAGTACGAGGGTACTTTTAATCGTCCCACAATGATCACTAGCTTCTGGATACATGATTTTCGATATAGTATCTTGTTTACACTCTCTTCAGGTCCCTTTGGTTGTGTTCAACTTCTCCACTCCATAGATGTTGAAGTCATTGTAAGTACCACTCTTAATTCACTTCTGCTGGCCTACGAGACACTTGGAGAGATTTGATGTGGATGCATATTTAGCTACCTTAGGACAATGTTAGCATTACGTAAGGGTACTTGTGCCAGTGAGCTTCTTTTTCTCTTCTTTTCCTTACAAAATCGTAATTAAAATATATGGATTAATAAAGTGTAGTAAGGATGTAAAAATAAAAAGCTAAATAACATAAAATAAAATGAAGAAAATACTAACTCAAGGGTCTATCTTCCTAGATGACAAGATATGTAATGCCTATCTATGAATGCATAAAAATGAATTGCAATAATATAAAACCCCTTTTTAATTTCTGGAATGTATACACTTCAATGTGATGCAGTGGCGGTCGGAAATAGAATTATTGGAAGAAATCATAAACTCTTATCTCGTGGATTACTAGTGTTGTCGTCTCCTTCCTCTCATGTTTCATTTTAAATTTCCTCCTAATTTTCTCTCTCGAAAATTTCACAAATTCTCACCCTTTGATTTTTTTCCCTCTCGTTCCCCCCATTTAAAGGCTAAAGTCCTAAAGTATTTATAGAGGCATGAGAGGATCAAAGGAAGGCAAGAGCTACAAAATTGCTAAGGTAGTCCAACTACAACAAATAATTTCCAATTCTCAAGTGTAAAATGCATGAAACTATGCTTTCTATGTAGAATGCAGACAAGCTATGTTTTACAGCCTCCAGACACCTAGACACATTAATGAAGGAATATTCTCCTCCCATAAGCACAATAAAGCTTGATTAATAAGTAATTAAGTCCATGCACAGTCAATGGCCTTTTTATAAAAGGAAACAATTTGAGTTTAAAATTACTCTAAGGAAGGAAAGTGGCAAGCGCAGATAGCACGACTATCAGGTGTAAAACTATAACACCCATAATTTATTTGCTCTTGTAATTATCCAATTTAATTATTTTTATTGGAGGCAGGTATTTTTAGCATGATTTAACAACATATAATCCCAATGTGATTTTGTGGTGCGATGCCTATTTTAGTTAATTTAGTGGTTTGTTTGTTGGTTTGGCTTGCTATGGTGTTTGGCTTCTGTTGTGGCACTATGCTCGTTGCATGTGTGGGTGTGTGGCTAGTGCGGAGAGGTTGGCGTTGAGGGGTGGTTGTTGCCTCGTGGTTGCTTGGTTAGTGCGGTAGTGGTGGTTGGGCGGTGGAACTTGTAGGTGTGCAGATGCACACTTGACGTGTAGATGCACACATGGCCACCTATTGCTGACCCACACATATAAAAGGATGTGGTGTCCCCAACACACTTCGCGCTCTCTCTCAACTACCCACAAGCACAGTAGGGCAATGATCATTTTCACTAGAAGCTTCACCTCCTTCTTCCTCCCCTTTTTCCTCTATTCTTCTTCTCCTCCTCCCTTCCCTCAGTGCAAGTGAGAGAGAGATAAAGAGTGGTGAATGAGAGAGAGGAATGTTGTGCTTCTTTAGCCAAGATTCCCGTGCCCAAAAGATAATTCCGAATGACACCAAGGAACGTCACTGTTGACGAACACCTCCCCCACCATGTCCGTGCGATCGTGAAGAAGAGCTTGCGGTGGTGAGAGCAATGTGGGTTGCGGTGGTGATCGCCGGCGATAGAGCTTTGGTTTTGAACGGCCAGCGTTGAGGAAACTCATTCTTGTGCGGGTCCATGTGGTGCGAACCCCATTATTTCTCTCCAATTTTGCATGAAGTTAGTGTAGAAATGTTCCTTAGCATGATTTAAATGCTTGGTAGAATTTTCATGATTTTAAGGAATTTTTGGAGAATTTTAGGATAAATTTCGTATACCATTGTTATTATTCACTTGTGTGTGGTTGTATGAGTTTGTTTCTTTGGAGTTTTATATTTTGAGCTACGTTTTATCGGATTCCTATGTTTTTTGTGTCATTGTAAAGTACTTGGTGTTGAGAAAATTGTCTCATCTCGATTTTGATGATAATAAAACATATTTGTGAGCTAATCTTTTTAATAGGTCAAAGAAGAATTCTCATAGACTTTGCAAAAAGAAGAAGGAAAAATGGACTAAGAAGGAGTATATGTGCAAATCAAATGAAATCTATTAAAGATTGACGATCGAGTTTTTATTGTAATTAAATTGTCATGTAATTGTTATTTGTTATATTTTAGGAACTTGTAATAATTTCCCAAATGCCCCTATAGTGCATTAAGAAAATAGCCCTAGCCCTAAAACCTATCATTCATTGAAAACATTCATTATAGGGCTAAATTAGGGCATTTTGGCATACCAGATATTTTCGGTATACCGAATCAATGCTGAATAAATTTAATAATGAGAACAAAAACAACATACCGGACATTTCCTAGTGTTATACGTCCAATAGCAAAAGCCCCATGAATCCAAACGAAATCAACAAGTGGAATGAGGAGAAAATTCGAGTAGAAAAGGAGTTGTCCAGCCGCAT
>JAMKQA010002128.1:0-28313 GCA_024699735.1 Posidonia australis | reverse complement strand
CCCCCCCCCCCAACCATGGGTTTAAGAATGCCAACCAGCTCCATTTTGTGTTTTTAATTAAATCTTTAAGATGAGATATAGTGGGAGTATTGCCAATCCCCCTACAATTCCAAATGATTGTATTAAACATAACTCTCATTATCAGAATGATGCGACTGACTGAAGAACTTTGCTACAGTCCAGTCTTACTCCTCAGGTTATACCTCTGTACCCTTGGCCTAGAAGCATTAAGTTTCCTACCGTTGCTATCCAAGATCATATCCCCATCATCAAAGACAGTTTCTGGAATCTTGGATCGCGTATCTGAAGGAAGAACCTCAGCACCAACTATAAATTCCTCTAATTGCATTTCGCTCCTAGGAATCCAGGAGGGATCCCTGGACCCTTTAACTTCCTCAAATTCAGGCTCTGACTCTTCAGAAGAACCATCAGGTAGCACCCCTGGTTTGTTAGTCTCGATGTAGGTTGGATCAAAGCAGTGTTGATACCACAAACCTCCTGAAATATTCCGGCCATCATCACTACTGGGATCATGATTCGCCACCAACAATTCTCTGAAGTCCAACTCCATTTGAGTAGCAATAGCTATAAGGGCAGGACAAGCTTCCTTGATTTCAGCCATAGAATAATTCGCATCCCACAACATTTTAATATCATCTTTAATACTCCTTTTGGAGCCAAAGAGATGGTTCTGATCAGATGTAATAGGCTTCGATTCTTTTGCATGGGATTTAAGGAGACCCTCCTTCTTGCTGTCCAAACTAGACTGATCAAATAAATTTTTCAAACCAACTCCAGGTTTAGTAGTAGGGGAATACACCTCTACCGCTCCACTATTGTAATCAGCAACCATTCCAGCATTAACCTTTTCCACCATATCTTCCTTTGATCCCAGCACAGGAACCACATCAGCACGCAAATCTTCTCTACCTGTGAAGTGTTGTTGTTGCATGATTTCCACCTTCTTTTCCTTGGACAACAACTTATGCTGAGCCATAGTTGAAATATCTAAATCCATGGAACTTGCCCTCTCAGCCTTAGAGTTGAGTAGGATTGGAGAGATCTCCCAAGCTGGTTGCTCAATCCTGTTCAGAACTTTTGATTAATGGTGGAGAAACTTCTCCAACCTTTTATTTTGTAATTCCCATGGAAGGTCATCTTCCTGTTGAACCTTTGGTCTTCCAGAGAGTTTAGGCTCCTCCATCCTTTTTTCTTTCTCAGCATTAGACCTTGCTTTAAGGAGTAACTCAGCTTCCTTCAACTCAAAATTCACCATATTAGATGCTATCTCCTTCGCTTTCTTGACAGCAGAAACCTTGGATCCAGCTGACTTCTTAATGCCATTGCCTGGCTTAATCTCGACCCTGATTTCTACATCAGACCCAGTATTAGGCTCCCCATCCACCTGAGGCTCAACAAAACCACTAGGTACATCCTTACAGGCCTCATTGGGTACTCCTCTAGCTTCCTTTGACTGCATCTGGACTGGTTTCAGACAATCAGAGACATACTCCCTGACCGCTCCTTTGCTAGAAGACCCAACTTTCCAATTCTTATTACTTGCAACAGTCGACCAGCCCCCTTCTTCTAAGCAACCTGAAGAGGTCTCATCCTAAGCCAAAGCCTTACCTTTATTAGTCACGAGAGGAAACTTCTTCACCTCCACCAAACCTTTCTCAATTTGTTCATCCTTGCTAACTTCATTAATTTTGATCCCTGGTATCCCCGTTTTCAAATTCTTAGCAATCTTGACTCCCCCCAATTTGAATTTCCTATTTTCTCTTTTTCTGGCACTTTTGGATTGGCTAGTAGTACTATTACCCTTCCTCTCCACTGGTTCCTTGCCTAAAGGATTTCCATCATTCTTAGGCTTATCTGTATGCTCAACCACCTTCTGTCTTTTGCAATCTGAAGACAAATGCCCAATCATGGAGCAGAACTGGCAGTACAGGGGTAGGGACCTACCATAATCCACCTCTTGTTTGATCATCTAGCCCCCATTATCAATAGTTAGGAACTTCTTCACAGGCTTAGCAAGATCCATTTCTACACAGACATATGCATAGCCAGGCCTAGTGAATTTGGTCACATCTTTGTGCATGCATAAAAACTTCCCAAGCAAACTTGCTAAGGATTGAATAGCACCAGGATCATACAAATGAGCTCTCAGTGTGGGAAGACCAACCCAAATAGGAGTGCACGATGACTCAGAGCCAATCGTGAAATTGGGAGACCACTTGAAAACTCTCATTCTTTTTCCTTTGATAAACCAAGCATCTTTTAAATATGCTTTAACAAAATCCTCCCTATTAGTGAAGCGTATCAAAATGTGCCTCTGATCAAGCGCCACAAGGAAGATTTCCTCCTGAAAGGTCATGACATTATTCATAGAAGTAAGGACCTCCATCAACGTAGGCCTGCCCGTAGTAAACTTGCCAATCAAAGTCAAGAGAAAGGAACTGCCATCTGATTCACCTCCTCAAGTGAGAATTGAATAATCTCCTCACCATCAATTAGTATCGGTTTCCTCACCGGCATGCCAGGGAAAAGGGGAGCTTGATGCGACTCGCGTGTAGCTGCAACAAAGGATAAGTGACGGCGTTTCTCAGGGGCAGCTCTAGGATTATTGAATTTCAATAGTGATATAAGGGGATCATCAAAAGGCTGAATGCCCATGCCTTTCTGGCAATCCCTAGGCTCTACCACCAGTGCAGCCGCACCCAAAGGCGCGAGGATAGCCATCCTAATGCAGAACAACCTGGAGCAAGATCAAGCTCCACCGAGCTGATCCAACCCCAGGAAAGGATACACGCCGAAGGCACTCACAAAAAAGAGGAGAACGACACGACCTTCACGAGGAGAAAAGCCAAGGAGCACAGTCTCCAAATCAACGGTGCCCGAAGAGAATCGCCCCCAATCCCCGGAGAGAATCGCCCCCAATCCCTCGTTTTCTTTTCCTAGGGTTTTGTTTGGTTTATTAGGGTTTCCCTAGGGTTTTGAGATTTTTTTGGATTTTTCTAGGGTTTTTCTAGGGTTTAGTTATGTTTTTAGGTTTTGTTTGATTTTTAGGGTTTTCCTAGGGTTTTTAGTATTTTTCGGGTTTTTTGGAGTTCTATTAGGGTTTCGTCCATTTGCACTCATATTAGGGTGTGTATAGATGCCCCTCCCTGAGCGAGGTCGGAGGACGAATGGAACAGAGACCGATGCTTCGGGTTGACAGAGGCTCCCCACCCCTTCTTACAAGGAAGAGAGATCAGGAGGAGGAGATTATCGCTCGGAGTTGACGAAGATGCCCTATCTGAAGCCACAAGAAAAAAGTTAGTTATTGGCAACCAGCTACTAGCCAGTGAATGCACCAGAAGTCGTGTCCTGTCTCCCAGAACGCAATGGTTGAAGCCAACATCAGAGAAACCAATAAAAATGACAATTGCTAAGAAGTTGACAACCAATCAGCTCTTAAAAGACATGAGTAGTTATCACAGTTGTCGAGAAAAATGCCGAACAAGACTCATGGTGCTTGCCGATTGAAAAGTGACTGGTCATGGAAGTCATCCAGGTAGTTCAAGATACCAGCCCAGAAGGAGGGAAGGAACAAGGAGAATGGGGAAATCCATCGGGCTTCACAAGGATTGCCTGGGTAGTTCGGGATACCAGCCTAAAGGAAGGAGGCAAACAGTTTGCTTCGATTCCATCCATTCGGAGTGGAACTCAAAACAAATAGGGGCATCGAGGTTCGTCCAGACGGACCGAACCACGAATGGGAACATCTAGACTTCGACCGGTGGTCTAGAAAAGATGGAAAAGGGAGGCTTTGAATTCATCCATCCAGATAGGAATTCGAAGGCGAGAGGGGTGGCACCAGGATTCGTCCGAACGGACCGAACCTTGGATGGCAACATCTAGACTCCGACCGGTAGTCTAGAAAAGTTGAAAAAGGAGGCCTTGAATTCGTCCATCAGGATCTGAATTCAAAGGCGAAAGGGGTGGAACCAGAATTCGTTCGAATGGACTGAACCTTGGATGGGGACTTCTAGAGTCCAACCAGTAGTCTAGAAAAGATGGAAAAGGGAGGCCTTGAATCCGTCTACCAGGAATGGAATTCAAAGGCGAAAGGGTGGCACCAAGATTCATCCAAACGGAATGAACCTTGGATGGGAACATCTAGACTCCGACCGATATTCTAGAAAGATGAAAAAGGGAGGCCTTGAATCTGTCCATCCGGATAGGAATTCGAAGGCGAGAGGGGTGGCACTGAGGTTCGTTTGAAAGGACGAACAAGGGATGGGAACATCTAGACTCCGACCAGTAGTCAGGAAAAGATGGAAATGGGAAGCCATGAATCCATCTGTTCGGATAGGAATTTAAGGGCGAGAGGGGTGGCACGAGGATTCGCCCGAACGGACCGAACCATGGATGGGAACATCTAGACTCCGTTCGGTAGTCTATAAAAGAATGGAAAAAGGGAGGCCTTGAATCTGTCCATCTGGATAGGAATTCGAAGGTGAGAGGGGTGGCTCCTGGATTTGTTCGAATGGACCAAACCTTGGATGGGAACATCTAGACTCCAATCGGTAGTCTAGAAAAGATGGAAAAGGGAGGCCTTGAATCCGTTCATCAGGATCGAAATTCAAAGGCAAAAGGTGTGGCACCAGGTTTCATCTGAACGGATTAAACCATGGATGGGAACATCTAGACTCCGATCGGTAGTCTAGAAAAGATGGAAAAGAGAGGCCTTGAATCCATCCTTCAGGATCGAAATTCAAAGGCGAAAGGGGTGGCACCAGGATTCATTCGAACGGACCGAACCTTGGATGGGAACATCTAGACTCTAATCGGTAGTCTAGAAAAGATGGTAAAGGGTGGCCTTGAATCCTTCCGTCCGGATAGGAAATTGTAGGCGAGAGTGGTGGCACCAGGATTCGTCCGAATGGAGCTAACCTTGGATGGGAACATCCAGACTTCGACTGGTAGTCTGGAAAAGATGGAAAAAGTAAGCCTTGAATTCATCTGTCTGGATAGGAATTCGATGGCCAGAGGGGTGGCACCAGGATTCGTCTGAATGGACAGAACCTTCGATGGGAACATCCAGACTCTGACAGGTAGTCTAGAAAATATGGAAAATGGAGGCCTTGAATCCGTCCGTCCGTATAGGAATTCGAAGGCGAGAGGGGTGGCACTAGGATTCATCCGAATGGGCCGAACCTTGGATTGGAACATCCAGACTCAAACTAGTAGTCTAGAAAAGATGGAAAAAGGGGGGCCTTGAATTGGTCCATCCAGATAGGAACTCGAAGGCGAGAGGGGTGGCACCACGATTCGTCCGAATAGACCGAACCTTGGATGGGAACATTCAAACTCGGATCGGTAGTCTGGAAAAGATGGAAAAGGGAGGCCTTGAATCTATCCATCTGGATAGGAATTCGATGGTGAGAGGGGTGGCACTAGGATTCATTCGAACAGATCGAACCATGGATGGGAACATCCAGACTTTATTCGGTAGTTTGGAAAAGATGGAAAAGGGAGGCCTTGAATCCATCTGTCAGGATCAGAATTCAAAGGCGAAAGTTGTGGCACAAGGATTTGTCTGAACGGATCGAACCTCAGATGGGAACATCTAGACTTTGACCAGTAGTCTGGAAAGAATGGAAAAGGGAGGCCTTGAATCCGTCTGTCCAGATACGAATTCGAAGGCGAGAGGGGTGGCACTTGGATTCGTCCGAATAGACCGAACCTTGGATGGGAACATCTAGACTCCATCCGGTAGTCTAGAAAAGATGGAAAATGGAGGCCTTGAATCTGTCTGTTCGGATAGGAATTCCAAGGCGAGAGGGGTGGCACCTGGATTCATCCGAACTGACCGAACCTTGGATGGGAACATCTAGACTCTAACTAGTAGTCTAGAAAAGATGGAAAATGTGGCCTTGAATCCGTCTGTCTGGATTGGAATTCGAAGGCGAGAAGGGTGGCACTAAGATTCATCCGAACGGATCGAACCTTGGATGGGAACATCTAGACTCCGACCCATAGTTTAGAAAAGATGGAAAAGGGAGGCCTTGAATCCGTCTGTCTGGATAGGAATTCGAAGGCGATTGGGGTCTGACCTTCTTTTTAGCTAAAAGGATCTGCCAAGCGGATCTTATTCAAGTATCAGTGCACCCTCGATCATCGTCGTTGTGGGGAATGTCAATTGAAACAGCGTAGTGCCCTGCTATAGTTGTTATTTTGTAGGAGCCATTATGTGATAAATGTCACTTCTCTACAAAAATGTGTACTGACTATCATTTTGAAGATAATCCGCACCTAGCATTCTCAAAACAGTCCTTCTTTCACAGAGTAGCTTACATGCCCTTGGTCGAAGGCTCTAGTTCAGTAAGTTGATGTTCTGTCTGACGGTTGATACGTGACCTTCGGCGAAAGAGTAACTGACATGCCCCTAGTCAAAGATTCTAATTCAACTATACTGTAGCTGGTGCTTTGTATGTGACCTTTGACCAAAGAGCAGTTGACATGCCTCGAGTCAAAGACTGTGGTTTAATTACACTATAGCTAGTGCTTTGTATGTGACCTTTGACCAAAGAGCAACTGATATGCCCCTAGTATTGGACTGGCTGCTCATCACTTGAGTATGGTGTCTTGGAAGCCAGACTGTAACTACAGAAGTTCCTTGAACCACTGGAGTACTGAAGACCATCACTAGTCAAAGCAAGTGATCCATTCATCAACTGACTGGAAGTATGTGCACCCCACTGCTTTCCTGTATTTGGAAGACAAAAGGAATTGTGGCAACTTGATAAAGGCCTTTGATCAGGATTGTAACTTGCCTCTGGCTGGTATGTTTAGGATGTGTTCTACTCAACCATGGTGTTTTGATAGCTTTATATTTGGCCGCACTACTATAGGGTATTCTCCTGGTTGCATTTGCCAAATTCTGGATTGCTGCATAGAGTCCACAACCATGTTGTTGTCACTGCAAATCATTTGACATGTAGGTCTTGATCAGAAAACTACTGACTTACCCTTCACAAACCAAGTAATGGATTGTGTGAGCCCAGATAGAAAGCAGTTGACGTGCGCCTAGTATAAAAGATGTATGATGCTCAGAAGTCAGATCAGGAGATACCAAGGCAAAAAGGATGCGTCTGGCATTGAGCCAGGCTACCCTAGGGAGTGTTGGGCACCACTCGAGGATATAAAGACTTGACGATTTGACTGTGACTGTTGGTGTACTTTGAATCACTGAAGTGGCCGCGGTTGATTTTGGTTGAGGCCAGAGACACACTTGTTCACTGACTGGAGGCATGTACATTCATCCACTGTCCTGAGCTATACTCAGATGGCCGGAAGTATTGTGATACATCATAGTCTGTCTTAGGCTGGCTATTCTCTGTTCTGCTACTTATTCTGTCATTGTGCTCTGGCTACAAACATGTATTTGGCTATGCTGTCCTTAGGCATTCCACAAACAGTGTTTACCACACTTGAATTGTTGCAAAGGAATTGCTGTCACACTACTGATTGTTGCTCGTACACTAACTGGTGTCCTCACTGTATATGCACTTTGACTACTGAGGAGCTGAAATGTCCATGGCAAAAAGCACTTGGCACAAGTCCTATTGAACAAGTCTATATGCAAACAAAAAGATTCATCCAAGCAAGGCTATGATGATTATTATTATTGTTGTGGACTCTATTATTGTGAGCAATTTAGTTTTTTAAGAGTGAATTATTTGTTTGGTCAAGAAATGCATGCCTTGTGATTTTAGTTGCTCATTTTCTGCATTCACTGCTTCACTCATTCAATGAGTTCATTATCCGAATTGTTGCTTGTTTAGTTCAGCTATTTGTTTGCCCTCAGTTAGGCTAGAATGTTGTATGCCTGTTAAAAGAGGATGACACCTTCGACTCAGTTTCCACTACAGAGACTTGCAAGTCGTATGGTGGCTCTCATTGGGTAGTGGTGGCACTCAAACTCACTGTAAGGTAGCGTAATGGACCTGGCTCCATGCCAAACTCCTAAAGGTCTTGCACCTGCTTTTTCTTTTCAATATCATTGTCTTTTTTTTTACTCCATCATGGACGTGCGGTTTCCCTCTAACCTTGTCTTGGAGGTAATAAGCGCCCGATCTATTCAGGAGGCCTTTATTGCAAGAGGGTGGGTTAGTCCCTCAAAGGTGTGATTTTACTGAGCGCATACTCCAACTCCTCTCCAATGTATGGTAAGGGTAGAACTACAGCGCACGCCTCTCACTCTTAGGCTGACTTCTGTCTTCTCTATTCTTTTATGCCCCTACGTATGTATGTTTTCTTTTCTGGCTCACACTCTCAGTCACCCGTAACATTTTATCTCCCTCTAGGAGGTTCAGGATCCTTGCGGAGCTTGGACATTTCGTCTGGCTTTGATGTTTAGTGGCTCCCTTCCTATCTTGGTTGACTAAGTAGTGACAACTGAGGTGGGATAATCCATTCTGACATTGGCGAGTTTTTCCAATTTTTTATCATCGGGTAGAATGTTCTTGACAAGCAAACTACCCTTTTTAGTTGTTCTTGATGTTTTGTCCTGTTCTGTGTTTTTTTCTTTTCTTTTTTTCAAATTTTGTGCTTTTTCTAATTTTTTTTTTTTGGTATATGGTGATGCAAAAAGGAAACAAAGGGAACAA
Organism: Posidonia australis; assembly: GCA_024699735.1. NCBI lineage: Eukaryota > Viridiplantae > Streptophyta > Magnoliopsida > Alismatales > Posidoniaceae > Posidonia > Posidonia australis. The sequence continues at coordinate 19,656 of JAMKQA010002128.1, read as the reverse complement.
TGGAAAAGGATACAACTCCAGTCCTTGTTGTTGTTGTTTGTCGATGCCATTGGGGTTCATAGTAACTCATTGTTGTGCCACTGGAAACCGGAATCAAGGCAGCTGTAACCAAAGCCATCACAACCATTATTGAAATTGACACTGTGAATGTTGAATCTGGTGGTGACATTAAGATTGTATCTCAGTTGGAGCTGATATCTGCTGTGACGACAGTCTCCTACATGATCCAGGGTATTCGCACGTGCTGGGTTAGATCGGTGCATGGCAAACGAGCACTTTAGGTTTGACCCCCGCATAGGAACAAGAACAAGAATGGCACACATGAGTGTCGCTGGATAGAACTGAGAAAAGACAAGGACAAACTAGGCAAATGAGGAACAGGAACAAAAGCGGCTTACACATGTGCTGCCAGACAAAAGCAGAGAGAGGACAAGCTAGGAAAAAAGAGGCCCGATGGATTCCCTGGGAAAAAACTGGGAGAAAGAGGAAAACCCTTGAAGTTTCAGTATCCTAAGAGCTTGCAGGCTCAGACACGGTAAGGTCGGCTATTCTAGGGTGTGCACGTGTGTGTGCGGGTGTGTGTGTGCAGGTGCATATGTGTGCTGCCTCCTGCGTGTTGATGACAATGCCTCCATTATCAATCAAATCTTGGACTGCATTCTGGAGAGTGTGACACTTGTTTGTCGAATGTCCACGAATGCGATGGATTTGGCAAAACAAGTTAGTCTTATAACATCGAGGAAGCAAGTCCCGTGGTGGACGAATCTCCGGTAGTTGCAGGAATGGCACATCGTTAGGAAATATGTTGCTCAACGAATCCCTGAGTGGGATGAAGTCTCTTTCTTTATGGCAAGGCCGCCTCTACAGTTGTTGTTGTCTGTGCTGAACTGACGCAACAAGACGCGTCGACTCAACGGTGCTTTGTGAATGTGTAATGCTTACTAAACTAGATGTTGGTGAGGATAAAGATATGGATGTTGTGTTGTGCCTTGTGTGTCAACAACAATAGTCCCACCATCGATCATCGTCTGAATGACATCCCGTAGAGTGTGGCAATTATCAGTCGAATGCCTTGGGGCTCGATCATAATCATAGTATACGTTCACGTCGTACCACCGAGGGAGTGGAGTTGGTAGGGGACGCGGATCTGGGAGTCTCAGATGCGACACAACATGAGGAAAAATAGCACTCAGCGACTCGCCTAGATGAGTGTAGTCACTTTCAACGCGATGGCCTCATTTCTCCTTAGGTTGCTGTCCTTATTGAACCAATGTAATGTGATGCACCGACTTGATAGTGGGAGGTGTGCACCTAGTGTGCAGTGACAACCTACGTGTTGGGGCCTGCTCTTGATGCTAAGGTGAATTCTGAGTATGCTGTGTTGTGTATGGTGTTGAGTGCGAGAGCAACAGCTGCGGCTTCGGTAGAACTCCAGGCGACGGACTCGAGAAATGTTGTACTCTCACACAGTTAATGGGTTGATTCCTAGGTGACTGTGATGCATGCCGTGACCAATGCAGTTGTGGTGCAGGAGGCAGAGATAACGCTCCCATCGCCGAAGCAGTGTGATGTTGAGGCGATGGTATGGGTGATAATGAAGTGGGGTGAGCTTGTAATGCTATAGTGGTCTGCACTGGAACCTTAGAAGTCGAAAGAGGAGGACTCTCAACATGATCAAGAGAAAGGGCCATGCGCACGAACCCTTAGGCCAAAGCTCTCAAGTACTGAGCTTGGGTGGCAGATGACCATTCAAAAGATAGGTCAGAAGGCAAGAGCGGAACATGAATGGCTCCAAAAACCGATGAAACTGCAGCAGGTTGAACTCCTAAAACAGGAGGGCCCGAGAGATAGGATGCAGCTGGCAAAACCTCTGGGACCCGTGAGGTAGTCACCACAGTCGAATCAGTGATGGGTCCTAGATCGGCTTGTGTTCGCCGCTGTCTCGGAGAAGAAGATAAGGATCCTTCATGATTCCTAAATCGGGACGCACAGAGGGAAGAAGAAGTAGTTAAAGTAAGAGAAGGATAATCTGAGTGTGGGACCCCCTTCAGAACAATAACTGGAGATTTACGGGTCTGCTGGGCCATAGCTAACCATAAATGAAATAAAGGAGCTGCAGAAAACGGTAAACACACGATCTCTAAGATGAACTACAGTCAAAAGTGACCAATAGCTCGGATAAGGCAAGAGAAAACAACCATGTGAGGCCGCCCGCGAGGGAAACACCTGAGCTCCTAGCTAAGGACCACGCAACAAGCTACCTAAGAAGACAGGTAAGAGAAACAGGTATCAGAACCTAGACAACGATGCAAAGACAAATGTGAGTTATTAAAGTAGCATGTCATGACACGCAATGCAGATGAATGTCCTAAAGTGCACTCTCTCACCATGCATGCCCCATATGGGGTTGACCACATAGGATGCACTCATGGGTTTCAGGTTTTGACTCTGATTAGAAAAGTAAGTTTCCCATTCTAAATCCTGGCCGGAGCATAGGCAGTGAACGGGTGGTGCATTGGTGGCCTCGTCTCCTGCAGTAGCATGGAGCTGTACCCTCTACTAGCACTGACACGACCCCAAACAAGGGGGGCCAAACTAGCAACACGCCCTAAGCCAAAGCTATAGAATGGGCTTCTAGAATTCTCCTTCACAAACTATAGGTACTCAGAGGAGAAGATGCATGCTTTCTATAATGATCATTCATGCAATATGCTTTTGTGTCTTTTACTTGCGTTTTATTAAATCATGGGGAATTGTGAGCATTTGTCTCTAGTTATGCCTTATTATTTGTTTATTTGAGTTTGTGTGTTTTATTTTAACCAGATAGGGAAGAAAACATGTCTCTACTCTCCTAATCATGGCGATTACAAATAAAAGGAAGAAAACACACAATCATGGCATCTAAAAAGTCAATCAACAAGCACAACGCATGAACATGGCATATATTGGTGTAGTGCTCACAAGTAGGTGAATAAAAGCATGTATCGACAAAAAAAACATGAATTAAGTCATGTGCATGTGTAGTGGCATAGCAATAGTGTAAAATGGCACAAAAAGACATGTGCAGTCAAATAGTACAAGCAAACAGAACAAGCAAACAAACATCAAGTATATAGACCAAAGACAAGTTAGGAAACCAAAACGAAATCCAGAATCTAGTTATCCCTAGTGGAGTCGCCAGTTCCTGTGACCATGCCGGTGGAACCCTGCACAGCTCTCCTTACGGTGTGTGGAAGCATACAAGGAGTCCCGATATGGTCACGGCAAAGATGGTTAATCCTGAGAAGAAGACTAGACTTGGATACACCAACGAAAGATAAGAAAGGATAAGGAAAGGAGTCGCCACCTAGTCTTTTAAAGGAAAGATGAGGAAAACGAAACACAAAGGAAAATAAAAAGAAAATAAGGTGAAGAAAACATGCATGCTCCGTGCCTAATGGATGTAATGCACAAATCAATGTGGGCCAGAGAAAGGGTAAGGATTCTTGTTATGCATGGGGAAGGGGTTAGGCACCCCCATACGCCTGAGGAACTCGATCTTTCTAGGTTTCCTACTAGCCAATGGTATACTTGGTGTGTGCTTGCTTATTCTGAATGCACATGCTTAAAGTGACTACAAAAACATACCAAATTAAAGAGAAGAAATGAATAAAAGGAAAAAAGGTAATTCGAGGGACAAATGTGGGCATCGAGAATGCCGCTTTACTGTACGCCCATGGGCGATGAGGAAAATCATGAAAATCGAGAAACTCTTGGAAAGTATCACACAAATCAGCGAAAACTCAAAGAAATCCGAGAAAATCAAATTGGTGAAAATAATCCTCATTCGGGACAATGTCGGCATTATTAAGCCTGTTAATGTACACCCTCGGGCGATGGAAAGCCAAATCAAGTCAAAGATCATGAAAGTCGGAAGAAATCTAGGAAAACCAAGCTTGAAATGAGTTAGAAATGTGTGCACGATGTAAAGAAGAAAATACGAGAAAATATGCATGAAAAAGTGCAACAAAATGTGCAAAATGCATGTAAGAGTGTAAAAATGTAAATTCCAGGGGCTTTTGTGCAAAAATCCCATTTTTTGAATGAAAACTGAAGTTCTGAAGCTAATCATCAAAAAAACATAGAAAAACACATTTCAAGTAATTTTGAAGAAATCTAAGGTCAAATGTGCAAAACTGTGTATTTTTGGTAAAATTGAAGATTCCTAGGGATCAAAATGCAATTTTGCCATCAAAAAAACATGCATTTAATGTAATTCTGTGAAAATTCAGGGTGAAATATGCAAGAAAAAGAGTCCATGTTTGAAAACAGAAAGTTTCAGGGGCTGACATGTAAATTTACTCTAGAAAACATGCATTCAGTGTGAAATCAGTAAAATTCAAAAGCTAAATTGCAATTTAGGTCACATTTGAGCAAATATTTAAATTCTTAGGGTTTAATTTGCAATTTGAACAAGGAAATATGCATACAAAGTTATTTTAATGATGCTCAGGAGTTTAAATGCAATTTAATCAGAGAAATATGCATTCAAAATTCGTTTCGTGAAACTTAGGGTTTTAAATGCAATTTCTGAGCATATTTGAGTGAATGCTTGAATATCTAGGGTTTAATTTGCAAATTAGATAGAGAAATATGCATTCAAAACTATTTCAACAAAGTTTAGGGTTTTAAAAGCAAAACTTCTAGACTTTGATGCATGAAAAGAAACTCTGAGGGTTTTTATCTAATTTTAAATCATGGAAAACATTTTCAAGAATTTACATGCGTCACATTGCAATATTTTCAATTCAAACTTTATTCAAATGATTTAAAAAAACCTTACAAGGACCTAATTGCAAGAAAAAAAGACCTACTTGTACGAAAATATGACCTAAATATAAGAAAACAAAAAGTTCAGAAGTTATTTAAAAGAAAACTTATTTTTTCATTTTTTTTTTTAAAGAAAAAGAATCGACGGCTGCTGGCGACGGAACTCCGCCGTCGACGACCGCCGGAGATGCCCCCTCCGGAGCATCCCAAAGCGTGATCGAAGATCAGACCCCACGGGGAGCAAGAAGAGGAGGAGAGGGAAAGATCCAATGGTTTGGATTGAAGATTCAACAGTTGGAGTGGGCTGCCCGTGTCCCTCGCCGTCGGGACAACTCTGATGACGGTGTCGGAGAAGAAGGAGGTGCTGGAGGGCTACAGCGCATTGCTCAGCGGTCTAGGAAGCTTGAAGGCGACGAGTGGAGCATTTCTCCTCTTCCAGAAGCAAGAATGGGACACTCCTCCCATCCTTGAACCTTGCTCACCGTCGACACGATCCAACTCCAACGAGCTCGACTATGGTGGCTATCCAAGGCTTAAGGCTTGGCTTTGATTGCTCCAGAGTACTAGGGGCGCGCCGTGGAGTGTTTTTGGATGCTCGAAGAGGCACAGTGGGGTTAGAGGCATGCGATCAGTCGCTGTGATCAGTCTTCTTCCCCAGCGATGGCGAAACGTCGCGACTCTGGCGACCAGCGTTTGGAGGCTAAGCGAAGCCGCGAAACGGCACGTAGAGGGTCAGATGAGCTTGAGGGAGACCAAGGGAGGAAGATCCAATGCTTTGGGACACGAATCAACTAGTGGATTCGTGCCCCCACCTAGGGAAAAATCCAGAAAACGACTCCGACGAGGCTAAAATCCTTGATTACAGCCAAGGAAACCCTCCAGCACTACTGGAATCACTTGGGGAAGAAGGAGGGAGGCTAGGGAAGCTAAAATTGAAGTCAGTGGAGGGCACACCTGGTCTGGCAGTAGAGTTGACCGTCGGAGCTCGCCGGAGATGACTGGAAACTCTGGTTTCTGGCCTCCACGAGCTTCCTCCTTGCTCCAGGATCACCTTGGTTGCTTTGATTGGGAGAAAAAGCTTTGGGAGACTCTCCTCTCAAATTTTCCAAAATCTCATTTCTCACTTGCAAATGGGGCTATTTATTGGCTTCCAAATGGCTTTGTTGGTTGTTATGGTTAGAGTGGGAGGTGGCTAAGGTTGTTGGAGTGAATTGGGAAGTGGTTAAAGTTGTTGGAGTGAAGTGGGAAGTGGTTAAGGTTGTTGGAATGAAGTGGGAAGTGGTTAAGGTTGTTGGGGTTTGACATTAGGGTTTGGGGTTTGACTTATGGTTTAGGGTTTGACTTATGGTTTAGGGTTTGGATTAGGGTTTTGAATTTGGTTTAGGTCTTAAGCTAGGGTTTAAGATTTGGATTAGGGTTTTGAATTTGGTTTAGGTCTCAACCTAGGGTTTAAGGTTTGGATTAGGGTTTAACCTAGGTTTTAGGGTTTTTCTTGGGTTTTTATGGTTTTTAGGATTTTGTTTAGGATTTTGTATGGTTTTTATGGTTTATTTAGGGTTTTATGATTTTGTTTGGGTTTTTAGGGTTTTGTTTGGGTTTTTAGGGTTTTTCTAGGGTGTTATGGTTTTGTTTATTTTTTTTGGGTTTTCTAGGTTTATGTGGTTTTGTTTTTTTTTTTAGGGTTTTCCTTGGGTTTTTAGGATTTTTCTAGGGTTTTATGGTTTTGTTTATTTTTTTAGGGTTTTTCAAGGGTTTTATGGTTTTGTTTAGTTTTTTAGGGTTTAGCTTGGTTTTTAGGGTTTTGTTTGGTTTTTAGGGTTTTGTTTGGTTTTTTAGGGTTTTCCTTGGGTTTTTAGGGTTTTTCTAATGGTTTTACTGCTTTTCTAAGGTTTTGCTAGGTTTTTAGCTTTTTTTTTTATTTTTAGGGTTTTCCTAGGGTTTTTAGTATTTTTAGTGGTTTTTAGAGTCATGTTAGGGTTTTGTCCATTTACAAGCATATTGGGATGTCTACACTATGACTACAAAACTATCATGCTTAATTAATGGCTCCATTCGATCGAGTGATCTTGCTGTCGTAGATGGGAAGGGTTGTTTAGCTGATTCCGCCGTCAAAGCGGAAAAACCTGGCCGATCTATGGAGCTTCCTCGAGTGCTGCATTGTTTCCCAAAGTTAGATGCTCTAAGAGGTCCAGGGTTGACGTAGACTCTTTACATTTGTGTTATACTACTTGTTCACTACATGCTGAAATAATTGTAATCACTTCATTATATTTGACTGGAGACTACAACAAGTTCATTAGAACACATTTGCCAACTTATTTGGATGCATGTGATGGACAGGAAGTCACCATTGCAACAACATGTGCTTAACTACTTCAAATTGCTGTCCTTTTCTGGCAGTCGACATGGCACTAGGGTCTACCCAGCTAACAATCGAGAATATTGTTTTATTGCCAAGGCCTGGACAAATGAAGCCGTCATAGGCTTCTATACCAGGTGGGGCGAAACCTAATCTATGTTGTTTGGACATGCTCAAGTCGAACAAGTGTCATTTCTATCCTCCTCTAGGTCAGGCGAGGTCTAGATGATCCCATCCTAGATTTGATACCCCAGATTATCCGACTGACGATCGTCACATTATAAGGAGCGGGCTAATAACCCTAACTATCCAGTAATGAGTCGTCAACTCATCAACAGGTTGATACCCCAAACTATCCGATTGACAACCGTCACATTGTCAGGTCGAGCTGATAACCCTAACTATCTAGTAATGAGTCCATCAACTCAGGAGTGGGTTGATACCTCAAACTATCCCATTGACGACTGTCACATTGTCAATAGCGAGCTGATAACCCTAACTATTTGACAACGAGTTTGTCAACTCATCAGTGGGTTGATACCCCAAACTATCCGGTTGACAACCGTTACATTGTCAGGATCGGGCTGATAACCCTAAATATTTGGCAACGAGTTCGTTAACTCAGGAGCGTGCTGATACCCCAAACTACCTGGCTAACGACCGTCACATTGTCAGGAGCGTGCTGATATCATATACTATCCGGTTGACAACCGTCACATTGTCGGGAGCGGGCTGATACCCCAAACTATCCAGTTGATGACCATCACATTGTCAGAAGTGGGCTGATAACCCTAACTATCCAGCAACAATTCTGTCAACTCATCATCGGGCTGATACCCCCAAACTATCTAGTTGACATCTGTCATCAGTCTATCCTCAGATGGCAAGTCCGATATCTTGCCATGCATCCTTTCGGTCTAAACGGTCTGTCACCTGCCAAGTCCCCCCTGTCGTGCGACAAGCCTGATAATCTTGTCCGGACATCCCTTGGCATGAGTCGGGAAGTCCCTCATACTCCCATCTATGGGTTCGTGGACTACCCACTCATCATCAACATCGTCCTTATGCATCACCCGGCATCAGGGTCAACCCTTACATCCGCATCATGCATGTTCCAAGAGTCATGACTTTCGGTGCATCCATCGAATAAGTGGTTCATGACCCCACAACAAGTACCACTCTCCCGTAGACTTAGGTAGGTTGTCTTGTCAACCCTGAGAATCGGCCCCGATTTTACAATCACTTGGCAGCAGGTTCCTCTAATAAGATGCTCTGGTTGCGACCACTAAAACCCTAACTCTTAAACGTAAACTCTAACTCCACCAAAACCCTAGCTCAACCTAAACCCACAAACTTGCTTAAACCCACATAAGCCCGTTGAGGCCATACAAGCCCATTTTGACTCAATCCAAGCTAATCAAAGCAAAAACCCATAATTAAAAATTAAAACCAAAAAAACTCACTTAAGACATTATAATTCAAATTAATCAAGATAAAACATTAATTAACATCAAAATCAAATAAAATCCACTCAAACCATTTAAAAAAACCTAAATTAATTAAGTAAAAACTTTTAATCCAAACCAAAACCACATAAAATCCACTTAAAAGTTGAAAAGCCAAATTAATCAAATAAAATCCACTTAAGCCACTTAAAATCCAAATTAATTAAGTAAAAACCCTAATTAAAACCAAAATCAAATAAAATCCATTTAAACCATTTAAAACCAAATTAATTAAGTGAAAACCCTAATTAAAATCAAAATCAAGTAAAACCCATTTAAACCATTTAAAATCCAAATTAATCAAGTGAAAACCCTAATTAAAACCCTAGTCAAAACCCTAATCAAGTAAAACTCTATAAAATCAATTAAAGAATAAAATTTGATTAAAAAGAAACCCTAATCCAAACAAAAATCAAGTAAAAAACAATTAAATCAAAATTTAAATTAAATCCCAAGTAAAACCAATTAAATCAAAATTTAAATTAAATCTCCAATTAAATCAAGTAAAAATTAATTAAATCTAAATTTAAAAGTAATCAAATCTAAAACCAAACCCAAAACCCTAATTAAATCACTTAATCAAACTTAAAGCTAAAACCGAAAACCTAAATCACAAAAACTCAATTTAAAATCACAAAAAAAACCTAAGATAAACAAAAGCCTAATAAACCCAAAAATCCTAATTAAAATCACTTAACTAAACTTAAGGAAACCCAAAACCCTAATTACAATCCAAAAACCCTAATTAAAATCAATTAATTAAACCACAAATCACAAAATCAAAATTTTAAATTAAAATCACAAAACCTAATTAAAAACCTAAATCTAAAACACAAAATCCCTTAAAAAACCCTTAAAAACAAAAACCTAAAAAAACCCAAATCAAAAGCCCAATTGCTAGGCCCAAATCCAGCCCACAACACCCATATTCCTCTTCAATCACAAACTTAGGAAAGTAAATAAAATAATTCTGGCCAGCCCTCTCACCGCCGGCGACAGCCCGTGATTTCCAGCGAAGATCCTTGGTGACCTCCGAAATCTCTGGAGCATATCTCCTACTCCCGTGATCTCCGGCCACCCTCCTCTAGCTCATGCGAGCATCGGGTGGTCCTCCATCACTTGGGAGGAAGATCGACAGCTCTGGGAGGCTTCACCGGCGTTTGAAAGGACTCGCCATCGGTAGACATGGCCCTCTCTTCCAAACGCTTCAGTCCATAGAGAAACCACATCCAGAGCCAACCCAGCGATTCCCCTCATCTCGAGAGAGCCTCCTCTAACCCTTTTTCAGCCTTGGAGCCCCCCTGAATCGCCATAGCTAGAGCTCCTAGGATCGCCACCGGCGAGCTTTACCAAGAGAACAACTGCCTTCAGACAACTAATCTCTCTTTTTTTAATTTTAATCATGCACCTTTTGGCCTAGAGAGCTTCCCAAGCCTTTTATTTGCTTTTTGTTGGAGATCTCTGCCCCTACGCGCTGTCTTCCTTCCCTCTGGTGGTGGGTTCACCACCACCGGCGAGGCTGTTGGCCTCCTTGGTCCAAGCGAGGACCCACGGGCCTCTCCTCCTACTTCCTTCTCCTCCTCCTTGAGTTTCCATCACTCAAGAGAGGACCCTTAGGCCTCTTGTGCTAAGAGTGTCGCCGTAGCTCCGTTGTCTGCTGACCGCCGCCATGAAGTCCATTGGTGCATTCCAGACACTCCCTCCACATACCACCACCTCAAGAAGCTTCACCTCCGTGCCAGAGACCTCCATCAAATAGCCATGTCGCCATCGCAAACCCCAGAGCTCCGCCTCCACCTCTATCGCGACAGTCGTCTGAGCCTATGACGGGGAGAGCACTCCAACCCATTCTAGCCTTGCCCGCAACTCCTCAAAGCTTTGCCGTGCCATCACAAAGCTTCTCTGGTCCTCGCTGCACTATTCTAGCTACAGCATTTCCACTAGCTCCCTCACTGTCGTCTACCTTAGCACCAGTTGACCCCTCGTCAGTGCCAGAGATGGAGGGGAGTCTCAAGCTGCCCCCGTCCTATCCACCATGCTGGAGGGCTTCGCCTGGCCTCCCTTCAGCCTCTTGGACCATCACTGGAGCCCTTTCGCTGCTAGATCGTCGTCGGAGTGAGGACGCTGATGATCTGCCAATGAACTTCAAAGAAGCAGGTTTAGATTAGGTCTGTTAGTTTTAGGTTTTTTGCACTTAGGTCCCTAAATCATTACTTTTAGGTCCTGTTTTTTGTGTTTAAAACCATGCAGTTTTAAATAACTTCTATTTCTTTTGTTGTGTCTGTAAAAATTGCACATGATCCCCTACATGTTTTATTTTCTTCATAACTAGTACATTAGTATTTATTTTATGACACTTAAGTCCTCGAGATCATGTTTCCTTGCAACTAAGTCCTAACCATTTACATTATGCCCCCAATGCTTTGTTAAAATGAATTTTCTTTGTAAACTTTGCATTCTGAACCCTGAAAGACTTCATAATCACACTGATTATCGTAAAAGTCTAATTTTCATCCCATTTAAGCCCTAGAATTTTGCATGTAAACCCCTGAATTCATAGTATATAGTTATTGAGTATTGGAAATTTGCATCTAGACCCTTAGACTAATTTCAAATTCATCATTTAGGGTTTTAATTGTTTTCACACCCATTTTTGACATTTTTCAATTATTTTATTTATAATTTTGCACTTAAATATAGCTTTCATTTAAAAATCATGTTTGCATTGTAAAATGATCTTTGATTTCACATTTTAGTCACATTTGCACATTATGTGTGAATTTTGCACATTAGACATTGACTTCTCATGAAATTACTAAAATGCAATTTTCACACATCTCACGCCTCAATGCCACATTTTTTTAATCCATCATCTGAACATTATGATAAAAGCTTTTGAGTCCCCTTAAATCATGATTTCCCTTTTTTTGTGAATTTTGCGATTTAGTCCTTGAACTTGCCAATTCTCGTGTTTACATCATTTTCTTATATTTAAAGTCTTGTTTCCATCATGTTTTCTTGTAAATAACATTTTCCCAACATTTTGCATATATTAGACCATGCATCATGTACTTATACATATTTATCACATTTTGTCAAGTGAAATTTCCCAATTACCCCCATGCTGTCAGTTCATGCCCATGTATGTTATTTTTGCACTAAGTCATGCTTAATTCTTGTCTAAGTCCTTCCTCAAGCACCCTTTACATATTTAGGTACATTTTCATGTATTTTGCATAGTTTTCATTACATTTGCATTTCACTTCATCCATTTTGAGTAAGCCTGCATTCCATGTGATTTCCCATGGATTTTTTCTCCAATATGTTTTCAAATTCTTTTGCTTGACATTTGATTTGATTCCCCTTATTCCGCATTTTGGATTTTTCGATTTGATTTGGATTTCCTTGCCTAAGGGCATACATTAATTGACTTAAAGGCCTACATTGGCCCAATTACGGATTATTTTCTCCTTTTTGATTTTTACGACATTTTCCCTTATTCTGATGATTCAGGTTGACCCCACTTTTGATTCTTTTTTGATATTGGTATGGTTTTCTAGAATATTCATTCCAGAAACTTCGTCATTTCATGTGATTTTCTTCATATGTCAGCATTTGGTTGTTTTACATGGACTTCTTTGCAATTTTTCCATTTTGATTTCCGTGATGCTTTCTACGATTCTGATGATTTAGGTCGATCGCATTTTTGATTCTCTTGTTGTCGGTATGGTTTCCCTGATCATTTTCTTCAAAAACATTGTTGTTTCATGTGATTTTCTCTATCATCTCATGTTTCGTTATTTCATCATTTCGTGTGTGATTGTCCGTAATTTTTGCATACGTCTTGCACATCAATCTAGCCATGAATGGGCATTCATATTAGCATGATTATAGCAAAATCTAGGCTTAGCAAGCATTCATTTAACCTTTAGCAAGCAAATCAGAATAGAAAGGCCGAGTTTCTCGGGTGCACGGGGGTGCCTAATACCTTCCCTGTGCTTAGCAAGAATCCTTACCATTCTCCGGTTCGAAGACATTTGGCCTTTTCATTTGCATCTCATGCATTCATCCTTTCTATGGTTTGTTTGTGGTTTTCCTCGTCTTTCCCTTAAAAGACTAGGTGGTGACTCCGACTTTTTGTTTTATTTTATCTTGAGCCTTCGTTTTCTGGCATGGCTGTGGCCTCCTCCCTTTGGTGTGACTCCGTGTCAAGTTCCTAGGAAGGCATGGTCATTGACTCCATCTGTGCCTTCTATTCCTAAGGTCCCTTTGTAGCTCGTTTTTGCATTTTGGGCTGCCCCCACTACACCACCACCTCAGCCATCGCCCCTGCTTCTTGCTGCTTCAAGGATACTAGTGTTGACTCTACTCGCAACACCTTCACCACACACAACAAAACATCCTACTCCTACACCTGGTGGCCAGCCTTCCAGCTTGGCAAGAGTACAACACCCTCATAGTCCACTACCTAGACCCGTTCTAGCATAGTATTTGTTGCTCCCATACACTACACCTCATTTTGCACAGCATACTGCTTCTCCCTCTCCCTTGCATTAAGTTATAGACTCCAACATAGCACCACAACACGAGTATGTTGGCTATCATGCTACAACACCAGGTGACATGATGGTGGACCCAAAGGAGTATTTAGGTGCGACCCAAAAGGCATATGTGGGAACCAGTCTAGCTGCACTGACTTGCCAGTAGTGACCCTGGACACTCTTTTGACAAGGATGAGTGATCTGGAAAGAGCACTTCGACAAGTGCAGGGCGACAATCGTCAATCTTATCAGTTTTGAAAGCTCTATTATTTTCTAGAGGCAACTCTCCTGTCGAACTTCCAAGTCCTGGACTTCAAAAAATATAATGGTAAAGGTTGCCCAATTTCACATTTGAGAGTGTATTGTAGGGACCTCGCACAACTGCAAGATGATAAGAGGCTCCTAATCCATTTGTTCCATAAAAGTCTTACTGGATCTACCCTAAAGTGGTTCACTTCCTTTGACATGGCAACAATTAAGACTTGGAATGACCTCAGCTAGGTATTCCTAGAGTAGTACTCTTTCAACCTCGACCTACTCCCTAAGCATGAGGCCTTGGCTGCCACTAAGAAGGAGCCCCACGAGCCATTTGAGAAGTATGTCAGGTGTTGGCGCACTCTTGCTTCACAGCTCTGTGATAAGCCCTCTGATGAAGAGTCTATCGAGATGGTCATCCATGGAGCATAGCCAACCACTGGGGCTCTGTGAAGCATCCAGGCCATCACCACATTTGCATCCTTGATCTAAGTTGGCGCTCGCATGGAAAGCTTGTTGTGTAGTAGTAGCTTTCTCGTACTCACCACATTTTCCATGTAGGCCACCTCCACTAGCCATAATGTAGGCACTAGTAGTGGTAGCAACAACAATGACACCAGCAACAACTTCAACAAGAGGAGGGATCCTCCCAAGATCACCATTGCATATATTAGGTCCCCTACTATGCCTACTAATGTAGTGAACCCATCAGCTCAGCATCAAGTTGTCTACGCACTAGCATGTAGGACACCACACACTTCCCACATCACCACCACTGTTGAGCTAGTGTATCCTGTTGCACCCGCAAGGCAAGGATTGTTCCAATGATAGGGACACCCTCACTACCTAGAGTAGGAGTATGCTTCTCTGGTTGAGCCCTTGAGCGTCGTCGTTCTTAAGTTACAGTGACTCTAGAAGTTTTCAGAAATTTGCCCATCGCCAAATCCTCTCCTAGGATGGTACAAAGCTAGTCTATTCTGCAGTTTCCATTGTGTCTTGGGACATTCAACGGACAATTGTTTCACTCTACAGAATGCTATCCAGGACTTGATCGACTGTAGGGTCATTGTGATCAATACATAGAAGGTAGAATCTACACCAATCCCAACATCAACACCAGCACCTACACGAGCACCAGCACACCCTAGTATCGTTAGCCAACCCCTGCTTGAGCATGCCAATTCAAGAGCACCAGGGACCTCAAGAATTCACTCTATCTTCTCTGTTGTTTCTGACACGTCCAGGTTAGACCCCTGTAGTCTCATTTATGATTTTCAACTCTATTCCCTCATCACTTGTATTGTCCCTTTCTCGAAGGCTCGAGCTCTACAATAAATATTATCTAGCTCACTGCCAAGCTAAAGCGCATAGTAGTACGTCCCACCATGCAGTCTTCTCCGACCACCCCAATGTGCTTGTTAGCTAGAAGCAAGCCAGAGCTTACCGAATTAACTAACCCTTCCTCATAGCTCCCCCACCACTCAACCAGGCCTAATTACCTCCAAAATCAAGGGAAGAGTTAACCTACATGCCTATGAGAGAGAAAAAAAAAAGAAAAAGGAAAAAGAAAATCCTAAAAAGAGTAGGCATGAGGCCCAAAGAGTTTGGCGTGGAGCTAGGATCTCATCATCACCTTAATAAGCTACCCCTAACCCACGACACTTTCCCCAAGAGAGCTACCAACACCTAGGCATTCAGATAGAGTTCTTTGAGTCAAGAGATTCTCCCATTTCTGTATGAGCAGGCAATAATGGTCTTCCAAGACTATGGGCTGCTCGACATTCTATATTATCATCCATGCATTTGCATCTCAACCCCATTCAACACACATTCATGGCTTTGCAAGGTTTCACTACATGTTAACGAGGGGCATGTCAGCTAGCTTTAGGATTTCAGCCCAGCAAAAGGACATCTTTGACTAGGGTCATGTCAACTGCCTTCTAGCAAAGCCTCCGACGTCCTTTGCTATGGGTGTGTCAGCCGCCTTCTAGTAAGACTTCACTGGTTGTCTGTCTTCAATTAGGGGCATGCTAGCTACTTTTTGGTAGAGCTTTCCCAGCCATTCCCTTCCCAGCTAGAGGCATGTCAGCTGCCTCATGATCGAGCAACATCCAACCACCATCGCCACTATGTAGCAAGGACAGATGATCAACAGAGAAGGGCTTCACAGTCATGCCCAGAGCGAGCCAGAATAAGTGTGATCTAGAAAAGTGTAGACAAGGCTAGAATTGTCCTCTCAAGGACATATTGATGTCGTCGAGGTAGTAGAATTGAGTAGTCATAGTTGAATGTTCTTAGACAACATTAGTGGACGGGGTAATTACAGTTGAGAAACCTCCAAACCATCTCCCAGGAGGAGTTAAAAGCAGTTGTAGAACCACTGACTTCTGAGCACCACGACAAACATACATGGACAAGTTGCATGACTGAATAGCGAGTTTGGCTAGGATAGGAGATCTAGAATAGTCCATTGCCACTTGTTTGGTTCTTTGAACGAGACACACGTCAAACATTCATGGGGCAAAACTAGCAGAGATCAAGAAGTCTAAATACATTAAATAGAGGTCTCGAGATTACAACAGGTAGTTCTGACAAGTTATGAAATTACAATGCTTCTCCCTTACAACATCTGCATTAGGTATTCAGTTCTCAAAGATAGTCCATGGCCTTTTGGAACTCCCAACATCACTTAACAAAGGTGGACTTGGGGCTATCTCGTGAATGAGCCATGTCTCGTGGATCTGGGTCTTATATCTTATGGTGCAGCCAGAGCCTACCATCAAAGCAATATCTGAGGAATGAACACAAATGCACGACGAGTGTGTGAACTCAGTCATCATGTTCATATAGTTATTGGAGGAACTCTAGCATAGGGCTCTACTCGAAGTCATCCTGGCAAAACCCGAACTGTCATAGGATGTGGGCCGAGTGGTACTAAATTCCTCTAGTCAAGCCCAGTAACACTATCAGCCATATATTAGTGTTGTTGAAGAATACCGTAAAGGGATCGATAGTAGACGGAATGATATGCCAGGTCACTTGGTCGTTAGTTAGGCTACTTAGCCGATCATAGAACTCATGAACACTTGGATTGGTCTAAGCATTGCCACTACTATAGTACGCATCAAATGCAGATCGTTGAGGATGTAGGGTCTCCACGCCCATGTGGGCTACAAGTTAGGCCTATCATGAGGAATGTTAGCAAGTAGATTTGCATAAATAATGGTTGAATTGACATGATATTACTTGCACTAGTGCTTCATAGTCGTAGAAATGGCAGCATTAATGCAGAATTCGATTCAAGCCTCGATAGGTCCCTGCCAGAATGATGGGAGGTAGGTCAATCTACTACGTTACTACAGCTAGTGCAATCTCAGCAACTTCAATCGATACAGTCATCTGGCCATGGCAAAAGATTAGCTCTCCTAGAAAGCACGTGACAAATACACAGAGCCATAGGTCATCACCCAGCTCAACTCACCTCAGTATTATCATGCCAAAATAGTCCAAGTGAAGCATAGTGGTTGAGCCATCTGTACATATTAGTCTTTGTCTACAGTCAACAGTGCAAAGCCAAGTCAACTGACTCAGAACTACCACGTAGCCATCTCGACGCATAAAGATCGGAGGGCCCAGCAACTTTGATACATCGTAGATTTGTTGGGTCTCCTCCAAAGTCAGAGTCAATTTAGTCTACTCAAACCTGAAGACATGATGGGCTGGTTTCCAAAATTGGGCAACCGCACAAAGCAAATATCAGCTCACCACTACATATTTGATGTCAAGGAGCCTAGTGGAGATCCCTTACAAGCAAAGCCTCTCCCGATCGCCATGAGTAAGCATCATGATACAAGATCGTAGTATGCTTGAGCAATGGATCAAAGTGACCAAAGTAAGTTATCCTTATCCAAGGGAAGCCATGCAAATGGTGGAATGTCACAAGATAACGGATTGAAATGGCATGAAAGCATGAAGGAGAATCGAAGGATAGATCTAGAAAGGCCCGAGATTCAGTAAGGCAGCCAACCACTTACCATGAGTAGAGGTGGCCCGAGAAGTGAAGAAGGGAGCCGCTGGCATCGTTGGAGGGTCGTGGAAGCAAAGAGAGAGGGCAAATAGCTATGAGGAGGTTCGTAGGCCCAATATGGAGATGGCTCATTACAATGATGGACGCCCCAATCCTTTTATTAGGGTTGTAACTCAAACTACCAGATGTCTTGATGATGTAGGGGACAATTGCATGCAGATACCATAGATTGGTTGCATAGGTCTGATGTGCGGAATCTTTAGTAAATTTTATAGAAAACTCTTTGATTTCTTTGCTCGCCCCACTGGTGGAAGGTGAAAGGTAATCTGTTAATGACAAGCCGAGCACACATACAGAGTAATAGCCAACATGCACACACTTGCCAAGAGAAGAATCATCACATTAAAAGGTTGTCAAATATCCTTGTATTGTCCATAGTTGCAAGTTTGTTTCGAAAAAAGAAGAGGGGCAGAGGTAAACAACACAACAATAAGCATTAGTTCTCAAGCGACACTAATCCTCCTCAGAGTTTCCCTCTCTGAGTAGCCAACACAATCTAGCAGTCGGCCCTACGGTGCATCCTCCTGGTAGGCCTAGTAGAAGTAGCTTGAGCATGGGAAGGTCCAGGAGTAGAGCTAGGAACTCTGATTGCATCCTTACAACCCAAAAGGTCCTCCTTATCCAACCCAAGGTTGAACATGCCACTGCTCCCCGTGACCACCTTAGCTTGGCAACCTATGCCCCGAAAATCAAGCAAATAAGTCAAAAAAGGGCATTTTAAGCATTCAAATAGTAATAAACCCAAAAAATAAGCAGTTTAATTGTAGAAAAGATAGATTTAAAGGCCTCCCATTGCTCTTGAGGAAGTAGAAAAATTGTTAGAACACAAATGATGGCATATAAAAACCAGAGGACAAGTTATAGGTTACACAAATAAAATAAAATGCATTACCTTGGCCCACTGCATCTGGGCCTACTAGTCACCTAGTTTGTCTCGAAACCACTGTAAACAATCACAAGTAGCATGTTAGAATCAGGCATATTAGAACAAAAGAAGACAAGTCTATCTACAAAGAAAGGCAATTACCTGAGCCCAGTCCTTAGAGAACCACATCTCCCTCTGTTCCTCCCTCAACTCCTCATCAAACAAGTATAGTTTTCTTGCCTACTCGAACTAGTTGAGATACTCATCGTAGTTGACCAAGCGAAAGGTGTACCATCTCCTCTAAGTGAGCGCAGTAGTAGTAGTGGACTGCATTGTCACACGAGTGGAAGCTCAGGACTCCATGTCATTCATGTATTGTTGGTGAACACGTCCAAGGAGATAGTAGGCGGACCTTTCAAGCAATACAATTTCATTTATTTTTGGCAAAGTAGCCAAGCAAAAGCCAGTGGGGTCCAATCAAACTATTTGTATCACTCAAAAGGCCATAGGTCCACCTAAAACACAGAAACAAGCAGCATGTGTCAGAACAGTGGATTTTCAAACATATTTAACTAGTAGGAAGCAAATGAAATGCAGACTTACATCATCGATGCTCAAAAGATCAAGAAATAGCGGTACTGTAGACACCCCATTTTGTAGGATTGTAGGTAGTTTTCTCAAGAGTGGAATTTTGGTTTCTAGGCTCTCAATCACTTTTCCCCAAAGCCAACTTGACATCTTAACCTAATTCCATCCACAAAACTAGCCTAATCCTCTATTTTAATCTTAAAATCCTAGTGGACAATCAATACACTAAACCATATCCTAAACCCTAGTTATGTCTCAAACCTAATCAAACCCATGTAAATCCAACAAACAAAGCTAATAACCTAAAGTTTAATTGCACCCTAAACCCAAGCAAGCCCACAAAAGTCCACCAAAGCCCACCAAAGCCCATTTAAGCCAAATTTATCAAACATTCTTGGGTTTGTTATAGGGTTGTTGGAGTTTGCTAGTGAATTAGTTAGAAGGTTGTTAGTTGTTATTAGGTGGTTAGGATGTTAGTTATGGGGTTGTTAAGATTTGTTAGTGCATTTGTTAGTGGGTTGTTAGGATAGGTTGTTATTGAGGTGATTTGTTAGGGTTGTTAGTGGTGTCTTGGAGAGGTTGTTATGGGCTGAGCTCCTCCCTATATAAAGAGAGGTGAAGGCATGCATAGGGGGGGGGGGGGGGGG